>CANUEX010147308.1:0-40773 GCA_948099535.1 Jatropha multifida | reverse complement strand
AGAAATCAATAGTGATCATTTTCAACTATCCCTTCCCAATACCACCGTCACCAGCTAATGATAGCAACTCGAGATTTCTTTGTAAATTTCAGTCATTGTCTATTTTTCCTCTAATTGAATTTCATTTAGACTTTTGGTATTTTATTTCTACTTTTGTTTAATGCAATTTACTTGTCGTTTTTTAAAAACTTTAACTTTTGGTATGGGCTTTTATTATTTTCAGGTATGGATTTTATGGTGATGTTATAGCAGATAGTGAAAAATATTGCTTGATGGGCTCTAAATGATATAATTATGCAGGAACACAAGTGTTTTTTAGACACAGGTCATTCTTTTTTATCCCCTACCTTAAGTTTCCCCAAAATTGAACAATTATATATGTTTATCATATTGTGTTTATGATATAATTTTATGGCAATCTAGCCATCCAGGGTACATTTCGTATTTAAATTTGAATTGAACCAATTAGATTTTCTCAAACAATAAATTATTGGTATTACCCTATTCTAAACATAGGATGAATTTGAGCTGCATAGATTTCTAGTTGTGATCAGTTTTCTTCACTAAGGTTCTCTTCAACATAGGGTCAAAATAACTGGGTTACTAGATGCCAAGAGGTATGCTTTAAGGCCATTAGTTTTCATTATCAGTTTAAATGCCAAATTTTGTATTTTTTTTCCTTATTTTGTTGCATTTTAATTGGCCAACTTAATTTCTTTTTAATTCAGTAATATATAATATCGATATTGTGATAATTTTTGAAATCTAATAATCTGAATTAATACAACTAAAACTCTAATTTTTTAAATTTAATATAATCTAACACAACTAAAACTCCAATCAACTAATGTAATACAACTAGAACTCTACCTTATTATAAAAATTCAATTATTTATCCATTGTTCAAATTGTCAAGGATAATTAGGTTTTTAAATTTTTTAACTTAACGTGAGTATATATTTATTTATATTAAACAATAAATTAACATTATATGTACATATATTATCTATATTTGTATTTTATTTGAATTTTTATGTTATTTTTTATTTTATGATTAGATTATTTATTTTTATATACCCGCGCGCTAAGCGCGGAACAACTAGTTATAATATATATTTGAGTGGCTTAGGAAAGTTATTATTATCGTATTAATGCTTTTCCCACCCTCAACCCCTTATGTAGAGGTGTCAAAATAGGTTGGCGTGTTAAGTTCAATACAGATTCATCTAACAGGACACAATGAGAATCAATATGAACACAACCTGTTTAATAATCGTATCAAATTTATCAACACGAATACAACACAAAAATTAGGCAAATGACACGAACGTGACATGTGTAACTCGCCTAAGATAATAAGGTTAAGTGGATCATATTGACCTGTATACAATCCGTGTAACTTATCTAAAATAGTAAGTAAGTTAAGTGGGTCATGCTGACCTATATATAACCCACTTTACCTACTTATAATATTTTTAAATTTTAAACTATTTAACTCAAATCATATTTAAAAATAAATTTTCATATATAAAATACATAGATTCTTCAAGATTTATAACTAAAATAAAAAATAATAATACAACAATAAAATTTAAATAGCATTTTAGTTGGAGTATTTATATCTGACACTAAAATTACATCTTTACCTTAAATATACGAGTCACTCGCTTAATTCGCGTGTTAATCAGTGACACTACATATTTATATTAGTATTATAAATGAATGACCCATTTATGACAAAAATCCGTTTAACCTCACCCTAACTTATTTGTTTCGCGTGTTTAACAAATTGTATTCACGTATCGTAACCCGTTTTGACACTCCTATGGCAAATAGTGTGTCCCCTGCTAATCACTTCTTTTATTTAGATTCTACTAATAACAGTTAACTTTATTACCCTTCACTACACTTATATATATATATATATATATATAAAAGTGGGAATAGGGAGAAATAATGAGATTTCTAATAGCGCCCTTAATGAAATTTAAAATATCCTAAAATAACCTTAGTTATAGCCAATTAGAAAATTACATTTTATTATGAATATATTTATAAAATTATTTTTAAGTCAATAATGTCTTCTCACTTATGTGAGAAGTGAAAGTTCTCAAGTTCGAATCCTATTGACCACAAGTGTTTTCATCAATTTAATAAGTAAAAGACTATTTTTTGTTGATAGCTCATAGTATTATTTTGGCTCATTAGGTCTCATATTGAATTAAAGAAAATTATTTTTAAATAAATAAGTTTTATCTTTGCTAAATTTATTTTTTAATAAATATATATAATAATGATATATTTAAAAATATTTGTATGTTTTAGTTATTAAATATTTAATTTTTTAAGGATATAGATAAAAAAGAAAGAAAATATGTTCTTTATTTGATTCGATGTATTCTTTAAAAATAAATTTTTAAATATAATATATATAATTTTTTATTTAGGAGAGATAAAAAAAAGAAAAAAGTATATTATTTTTATTAATAATTTTTTATATTTATAAGATTTGATTGGATATATTTTTTAAAAGGTAAATTTTTAAATAGAATTTACATAATTAAACTTGAGCTAATAAACCATTGAAAATTTTAATTTAAAAATATATATAATATTTTATTGCTATATTTATATATCTATATATAATGAAATATTTTTTTATTTGGTGAGTTTTGAAAGAGTTTTATTTTTAATAATAATTTTTTACTTTTTTTTGTTACTGAATAATTTGTAACTCTATTATTTTAATTTAGTAAGAAATTTAAATCTCCTTGCGATAAATATAATGTCTACTTATGATTAAACATTTTAAATTTTCTTGATATATGTTTTTTATATCCTAAATCCTTTTTATTTAAAAGAAAATGGTGTTTAGAAAACTGAAAAAAAAATTAAAACTATATAGCTCTGTTTGGGTCAATTTTTGAGATTTCAAGAATTTGTGTGCATGTGTATATATTTCACTAGGTAAATAATATTGCTATCATAGCTAAAGTGACTTTTATTATTAATTCAAATTATCATTTCATTTCTTTTCTTTTACCTAATAGTAAAAAGTAATTTTTTTATTATTTTTTATTATAGTTGTATATAGATATTAATTTAGAGTTAAAGGTAGAGATTGGAAATTGAATAATGACTTGATTTTCTTTTTGGGTACTTATTATAATTTTAAAAATTTTATTTATAAATTAGGAAATAAACGATTAGGTATAGAGATTGAGTTAAACTTTATTCTAAAACCACTTGATTATATGAAATTAGAATTAAATATATAAATAGTATTATAGAAAGTAGTTTGTATGTCAAAGTATAATACAAATTAACCAATTATATTTATTTTAATCTAAATAAAATTTATACTTTAATATTATATAAATAAAAAAATAAATATATAATGAGTATAGTCAACATACAATGCACGTCTTACAAAAAACTATATATAAAAGTGGGAATGGGGAGAGGAAATAATAGAATTTTCGATAATACCCTTAATGAAATTTAAAATGTTCTAAAATAATCTTATTGATTACCAATGAAATTTTATTTTAAATATTATGTTTAATAGATAATTAACGTTAACAACATACCCATTAAATTTTATTTAAATATTATGCTTAATAGATAATTAACATTAACTATATATTAATAAATATATTTTATTTTGGATTATTTTTATGTTATATAATAAGGTCATACATGAAAATTAAAAATTCTTTTATTAACTATATATATTTTTAATTTTATTCAATTTAGGAATTAAATTAAATGTTAGAGCTAAATAGATATTACATACTTTATGTATTTATTATATATATTATTTTACTCTCTTTAACTTAATAGATAATAAAATAAATTTATAATGTATAATCAACATGCATGTGAGAATAAAGGAGGGAATTATAAGATTTTCTAAAGTAGTCTTAGTTTAATTTGAAATTATTAGTGTATCATTTTAATTAATTTTTTATATATTTTAATTGAAGAAAATAAGTTTATTTATCTTTTTAAAAATTCCTTTTAATTCTATTTTTAATGTCTTTTAATGAAAAATATAAATTCTATACATATTTTTGAACATCTTTTTAGTTAGATTTTTCATACATTTTAATTTAAGAAAATATGAATATGTATATCTTTCAAAATTTTCTATTTGATCTTGTAATATTATTGTCCAATGATTTCTATAATTAATAGTTTTTTTATTCTTAATCATATGTTCTCGTGTTATATTATTTTTTAAGAGTTAAATTAAAAATCTTAATTCAACTACTGAAAGTGGAACTTAAATTCTATTAATTTATTATGTTCTCAATTTTTTAAAATTTGATTAAACATTTTCTTGTTAGACTATATTAATTAATTACAATGAAGTTAAAATAATTTTTTTTAAAATATATTATTTCTTTTTGATTTTTTTTAGGAGGATGGTGCACACTTATTTGAATCATCTACATATTATTGTATTTTAAAAAATTTTTAAATTTAACAAAAGTAATGGAAATATGAAATTATAGTGTTTGACTAATAAATTTTTTTTTCTTTTTTAGTCTAATAAATTTTTTTTGAAAAAATAGGCTATAAATGTTTGAATTTGCTATTATTTTCATTTTCAACTTTTCTATATTAAAATGAAACAAAGAGAAAATTTAACAGCTCTATTTTTATTGAATATTTTTGAAATTTTATTTTTGAAATTTTTAAAATTTTGTTTAATTTTTCTATGATTTAATTGAATGTGTTTTTTAAATATTTTTTAAATAGATATAAAGATAATTAGACTTTTAAAATCTTAATGTGTTTTCAAATATTTTTTATATATGAATATGTAATTTTTGAATTTAATATCATTTATATCTTCTTTAAACTTGATATAGTACATTGTATTACTAATATTATTGTTTACAATTTTACATATTAATTTTCATATCGAGTTAAGAATTTTAAGTAATTTATTTTTAAATATTGTGCAAATATACGATCCAAAATATTACATGCTATTGAAAAAATATCAACTTAACTTCATTTGATGAAAATAATTCATATCTTATATTGTGGCTAAATATTTATTAATTAGGTTAATTTTATAGTATCGCCAAATTATATAATATTTTGCAATATGGTAAATGCAATTTTATAATGATTTGATATAATTAATTAACAATAAAACTATATATTTTTTTATTAACTAGAGAAACAGAAACATCATTTTTATTTCAAATAGATATTATAGTATAAGACACGTTATAAAATTTTATTGTATACATAAGGTGTAATATTAATTAATAATCATTGTATTTATTTTAATCTAAAAAAAATTTTATACTTTCATATTATATAAATAACAAAATTAAACGAGTATATAATGAGTAAAGTTAACGTGCAACACACGTCGTAAAAGAACTAGTGTGTATATATATATCCCAAAGGAAAAAACTCCACAAAATTGAAGTGACACTATTTTTTTAGCTTTTCCTTTTTTTCATATAAATTTTCTAATTTTTTAAAATTTTTTTCTTTTCATTAGATAATCCTTCAAAATATTTTCAAATAATAATTAATTTGATATATTTAATAATCATAATAATGTTTGAAGTTTAAACAATACAAATTATTTAAAATTTAATCATTATCCATTTATATCTATATATATAATTTTTAAATATTTTAACTATTCCATCTATGTACATTATGCAAGGTTTCAACAATAGAGAAGAAGTGCATTTGTATACATGGAGAAAAACTCAGATAAATGAGGCTCAATTGCAGAAGAAAACGAAATAAGTATAGTAAGTAATAGAGTTCTACGATTACTAATGAGTCTTTGTTTATTTATTTATTTTTTATTTTTTAATTGTTAATATTGGTGTTAAGTTTTAATATTATAGATTTTTTCCCTATTTTTTTCTTCCTCTCTCCTTTCAGTCTCTTTAACCTGGATACAAATTTCTTTTTTTTCAAGGATTAAATTGTTTCTATTGTTGTTTCATAAATGCAATTTTATAATTATATTAAATTTAATATATATAAATTTTCTTTTTTTATTTTACTGTGAGTTCTTATATATATGTAATAACATTATTTAGCTTCTCAATGCAATAGCAACAAGATACTGGAATTTGAAAGACTAGATTCCCAATTTAGTTTATTTTCATTTTCTTATGTTAGTAGAGTATATAAATAACCAGCTCATCATTTAGTTCATCTATTGTTGTGTCTGATAAGTTGGATATTGCTAAAAAAAAAATTAGTAGTTTCATTCTAAAAGAAAAAAGTTTTTTTTATATATCTAATAACATTATTTTTTTATTTTTTATTAATCTTTCACAGATTAGTTTCCTATTATATTTATAAAAATTATCATAATGAGTTCTCACCTGTATTTGGAAAAGTAAGTTTGTTAGATTTTAAAAATTAACAAATTAATTTAAAAATTACTTTAAGCAAACTTATTAATTATAATTTCATATATTATATATAATTTCGTTACATTTATTTATTTTTAAAATAATATATCTATATTTTTTAAATTATTTGTTTAATTTACCCTTTTTCTAATGTTATTTATATTCCTTTTGATAAATTTATCTATATTATCTTATCTATAAATACATGTTCTTTGATTTATTTAATTTAAAATTAATAGAATTATGTGGATTTCAAGGTTACTTTTCCACTATTCGCCACTATTCAAATGGAATATATTTTATGCTTTTTTATTTTATCTTTAAATAATATTATTTATAATATAATTTATTTTCTTTAATCATATCTACTTTTAAAGCTTATATAATATTAAAAATATATAGAGAGTCATTGTCTAATTGTATCTCTTTGTATTCAAAATCTATATTAGATTTGAACTTCACAATTGAATAGTAAGAGTTATGATTTATAAGATTTAAAAATAATTGAATTCAAAAGGCAAGAATTAATTGATAAGTTTGGATGTGATCCTTATTGATAAGAAAATATTTGGTCTAAAAAACCCTAATGGTCGTCATATGCTCTCGTTAGCATCTTGCTATTTTGCTTTCGTTTTTCTATTTTCTCTTCCATAGAGTAAGATTTTGGCCATCTTTCCCTTGCTGAGGCTGAGGATGATGGTTTCCAATTAATATTATTCCTTGCTCGAACCAAACATATAATATTTGTCTAGTTGCGATGTTTCTTACATACAACTCAGTGAATTTTTATTCCATGAAAATTGTTATGGCGTAACTGTGGCATCCTGTAGGAGGTGTAACCATCATCGATTTAGGAGTAAAACGATTCCTTATTAGATTCTATAACAAAGTTGATTTTGAACAGGTTCAAGTAGGAGTACCATGGACTTTTAGTCGACATCTTCTAGTTTGGAGTACCATTAACAATGGAACTGATCCATTGCAGATCCCTCTTCTCTTAGTGTACTTTTGGGTCCAGGTCTACGACCTCCGGTTAGGGTATGTGTAAAAGTGTTGCTGTCTCTCTAGGAAATTTTTTGGGCAAGTTTATTAAATATGATGTTCGGGCTGCTTCGTCGGCGCTAAATAGATTCATGGGGTATGTGTAAAAGTGTTGCTGTCTCTCTAGGGTATGTCTGGATATCCAGCAATCACTTCGTAGGAGAAAGAAAATAGTGGATGCAGGGGGAGATGTTTTCTATGTGCAATTCCATTATGAACGACTTTCGATTTTCTATTACTTGTGTGGGAAGTTAGGGCATATAGATTCTTTCTGTGAACTTCAGTTACTCAAGAAGCAAGAGGATTTAAAACTAGAATAGGATGATAGAATTCGGGTTCTTGGACATCAGAGTCTTCCAACTTGTAGCCATTGGCTACATGAAGATAATTTGGTAGACAAAGTGCCTCATTTGCCATCTTCTGTAAGTTTAAGTGTAGGTGATACCAATGTTCTTAAACCTCAACTTTTCAGGGCTTCTTTTCTGGGCTTGGGTTTGCTATCGGTTGATGAGGTTGCTGAGACGTGGCGTATGGATGTAAAGGCAGGGGAGGTCAGTCAGGGTGCAGTTTCAGGGTTAGGAGAGGATTTGAGATGATGCGACCTAAAGATGCCAAGAAATGACCATGTACATAGACTTTTTCTTTGACTTCTAGTGTTTTTACTCAAGTGGATTCAATGGGTAGTCTTGATAGTGGGGCAACTCATGAACAAAATCCAACGGCTGATCCCGTAGGATGGGATAGCCAATTTTTATGAAAATTCTAAGTTGGAACTACTGAGGAAATGGCAACCCTTGGACAGTTCCAAGTTCTCAAAGACCTGTCTTTGAGCTATCGGCCAAAAGTCATTTCTCTTATGGAAACTAAATCTCATGGTACACAAATGGAGGATATTATTAAGCAATTGCATTTTGTTAATTGCTTTTCAGTTGATAGAGTTGGGCTGAGTGGAGGTTTATCACTCTTTTGGAATAATAACTATGGCCTTTCAATTATAGGTTACTCAAATAATTTTATAGACTATTCTATTACTAAATCCAATCTTATGTGGCGTTTCACTGGGTTTTATGGCTTTCCAGAGAGCAATAAATGAAGAGCCTCTTGGAACCTTTTGTGCTCTTTAGCAACTAGAAGTTGTGCTCCTTGGTTGTGTTGGTGACTATAATGATATTGTTGTGGATAGTGAGAAGTTAGGCAGGCCGATGCACTCAATTCATCTGATTACAGGTTTTAGGGAGGCATTGTAGGATGTGGGTTTGTGCAATCTTTTTTTGATTGGTTTCTCTTTTACTTGGGAAGGTAGGAGTCGGGATGGCAGTATTGTGCGAGAAAGGTTGGACCATGCTATGGATTTCGCAAATTGGGCAAGTTTATTTCCTGACACTGTTTGTAAAACTTTGTTAGCTCCTGTTTCTGATCATAGTCCGCTTCTTATGGAGTTGAAGTCTTTTGCTGTGTCAACTGCTCCAAGGCATTTTAAGTTCGACAATTCGTGGCTCCTGGATAATGAACTTGATTCTGTGGTGAGACAATCATGGCAGAGCTGCGGGTCTGGAGAAATTTTATTGAGATAAGATAGGGTTATTTCTGCTTTACAATGAGATGGTGCCGAGGTGACGATTATGCAGGATTTGATAATTGACTATTTTAAATTTCTTTATTCAGCGGATGGTACCTCAGATAGATCCCGCTTGCTCAGTTTGGTTCTTAAGAAACCTTTTAGTAAGGAAGAATTTATAATAGCTCTTTTTCAAATGCATCCAGATAAAGCTCTGTGTCCTAATGGCCTCAGCCCTGCTTTTTTCCAAAAGTTCTAGCATGTTATAGGCAATGATGTGGTGCAAAGCTGTATTTCGTGGCTCTAACAAGGTATTTTCCCATCTTCTCTTATAGAATCTACTATTGTACTCATCCCGAAAATTGAACATCCTGAATCTGTGAAGGATTTTAGGGCTATTGCCCTTTGCAATGTCTTGTATAAAATTATCTCTAAAGTTTTAGCTAACAGACTTAAAAGAATCCTACCCCATATTATTTTTGAGAACTAGTCGACTTTTGTACTAGGTAGATTGATAACAGATACTGTTATGATTGCTTTTAAGACTATTTATAGCATTAAGAGAAATAATAGATGTGGCATGGGTTCCTGTGGTCTGAAGATCGACATTAGTAAAGCTTACGGTAGGGTGGATTGGGGTTATTTGCATGATATGCTCCAAGGATTGGGTTTTTGTGATACATGGGTTAAGTGGATGTTTCTGTGTTTTTCGGAAGTGCAGTATAGGGTGAATTTTAATGGCCACCTTGTTGGGCCAATTATTCCTAGTCGAAGGTTACGACATGGGGATCCTATCTCACCTTATCTATTCCTTATCTGTGCTGAGGGTTTATCCCTTCTTTTTTTAAAGGCAGAATGTCGACGATGGATTAGTGGTTATAGAGTTGGAGTTCGCTGCCCCAGGGTATCTTACCTTTTGTTTGCAAACGATTCCCTTTTCTTTTTTGAGGCTCATGCTAGGGCAGCTAATAAAGTAAAAGAGATTCTTGTTGAATATGGGTTGGCGTTTGGGCAATCTGTAAATGTCCAAAAATCTAGCATTATTTTTAGTCCTAATGTGGGATGTGTTCTTAAAAACCATATTTCTTCTATTCTTGGGGTCTCTAATCCATTAGGTGGTGGATCTTATTTGGGCTTGCCCTCATTAGTAGGTCACAATAAATGCCAGAACGGGGGAATAGATTTTTATCCCGGGCTGGTCAGGAGATATTGTTGAAATCGATTGCTCAGGCCATCCCTTCTTACTATTTGGGTGTGTTTTTACTTCCTTTATCTATTTATCAGGATTTTAGGTTATGATGAATAGGTTCTGGTGGAGAGGTAAAAGGGATGGTTCTTGTGGAATAAACTGGATTTATTGGGATAGGATGAGTAGAGATAAGAGGGAGGGCAATATGGGATTTCGGGATCTTCATCATTTTAACTTGGCCATGCTTGGTAAATAGGGATGTTAGACTATTAACACAGGCTAATACGCTTTTCTATAGGGTGTTTAAAGCTAAATATTTCCCACAGGGGGATTTTCTTACCACTCCTTTGGGTAATAACCCAAGTTTTATTTGGAAAAGTGTTTGGTCTTCGATTATTATTCTTCAACAAGGGGTTAGATGGAGGGTGGGTAATGAGGAAAATATATTTGCTGCTACAGATTCCTGGATCCCAAAGGTTGACTCTTTTGTAGCTGATGATGGAGGGAGCTTTATTAATGCAGTGCTGTGAGTGTGTGGCCTTTTCCAACAAGGAAGTAGGGAATGGGATGTGGACAAACTTATGTCTCTTTTTAGTGCTAGGGATGTTCGTGCTATTTTACATATTCCCCTTAGCATTCGTACCCGAGAGGATTCTTTATTGTGGAAGGGTTGTTATATAATGAAATCAGGGTACCATGTTTGCAAACGGTTGTTTAGACAATGGTTTATACAGTCTCAATTTTGTGGGTGGAGTCGGCTTTGGAAACTTGACATTCTGCCTCACGTCCGTGATTTCATGTGGAGAACCTTTTCTAGGGTCCTTCCTACTAGAGAAGGTCTTAGGAGGAGGGGGATTGAAGTTACTAGGGACTATTTATTTTGCAATTTGGTGGAGGAGTTGGATCATATGCTGGTTAGGTGTACTTGGACTATGAAGGTTTGGAGTCAGGAAGGTGTCGATGTCTCTAGTCTAGATGTTATTTTTCCTAACCTTTTCATGCAAGTTTATGATCAAAAGGGCCAAGATGCAACGAAACGGGTTACAGTTATTTCATGGACAATGTGGTTGACTAAGAATGAGCTATTGTAGAAATAATAATATAGATCACCTTCTAACGTGCATGTTTTTGCATGTTCTTCTCTGCAGGACTGGAAACTGACATCAACCTTGTTTACTATAGCCCATGTACTGGGTGTGGGTGCGAAGACTATGGAGGCTATAGCTAGTGGTGTTCCAAACCAGCATGCGTTTGTGAATGGTACGTGTTTTCATGCTCAAGACATGGTGGGTTTTGGCGTAGTGATTGAGGACCTAGAGGGTACTTTTCTTCATGCTATCTCAGGTTTCCAGGAAGGAAATGGTGAGCCTAGAGTTGTCGAGGCCATTGCTCTCCGACATTGTTTGCTTTTTGTATGTTCCTCTTTGCCCATCAGGGGTACTATTTTTACAGACTGTCAAATTTTAGCTCAGGCTATTTATTCACCATCCAGTAATATTTCTAAATTTGGTTTACTTATTTTGGACTGTAAACATCTTCTCTTGAATAGGCCTGATGTTAGTATTAAGTGGATTAGGAGACAAGCAAATATTGGGGCTCGTTCCTTAGTTCGAGCCTCAATTACCTATTCTCGTCATAAGATTTGGGATTCTATTTCCTCCTACTTATTGGCTATTTATCCTCATGATTAATGCAGCATGTAGTATATCTCATTTCAAAAAAAAAAGAAAATATTTAGTCTCTTTTTAAATTATGAAATTAGTTTAATAATTTGATTTTACTTTTTTTTCAATTTCTAATTTATTTTAATTTATTTAATTGCAAGAAAAATGATTCATGGTGTCATTTGAAATCATCAAATTAAAACTCATATTAGAGAAGGGAGCA
Organism: Jatropha multifida; assembly: GCA_948099535.1. Lineage (NCBI taxonomy): Eukaryota > Viridiplantae > Streptophyta > Magnoliopsida > Malpighiales > Euphorbiaceae > Jatropha > Jatropha multifida. The sequence continues at coordinate 28,691 of CANUEX010147308.1, read as the reverse complement.
TATTTACAAAAATAAGTTTTTCAAGAAATTAACATAAAAACATTGACTCCAAAATGCTCAAACAAATAATTATTGTGTCAAACATTTTGTTGATATATTTAATTTGTCAATTCTCATATCTAAATGCATCTATCTTTTGAATAGAATGAAATTTTAGATTGCCAAATATTTTGATTTATATTATAAAAGAAGCTATATAAACTAGAAATAATATGAATTAAATATACATTATAAATTATAAATCATTAATTATAATGTGTATCGATAAGAAATCTGCACAAAGTGCGAGCCTTCGCTTAGTTATTTACAAATACTTAAAGAGGTCATTAGGCAAATATCATATTTAAAGTTTCAATTTTTAGTAAATGTCATAAAATAGTAAAAATTGATAAACTAACACATTTGGTCAAAGAAAAAATAAAAATATTCAAAGTGACCTCAAACAATATGACGTTAAACTGTTAAAATAAACAGCGTGAGTCATCTTAAAAAAAGGAAACACTAAAACATAGGAAAAAGAAAAAGAAATGTTGAAAAAAGGGAAATACTAAAAAAAGAAAATTCTAAAAAAAGAAGGAAAAAAAGAAACACGAAATCTAGAAGAGCAAATCCCTATACAATTTATTTGATTCAAGAATGAGAATGATGACCGAAGAAGACAACAATAACGATAGTAAATACAATATATATGATGTATGTACTATATCAATAAATATTGTAAAATCAATTAAATGCATAGTAAATATATATATATATGTCAATTAATATATTTGATCAAACCAAATAAATATATTGTATATATATATTATATCAGTAAATACAGTGTGTGTGTGTGCGCGCGCATCAGTATCAATCCAAACAAAAACAAAATTTCTACTTTGTCTCCACAAAATATAAATAACATTCATGACAGTGACAATTTTTTGATAAAAATTAAATTGCTGATACAGTTATACAAAAATAAAATCATAGAATAGAAAAAAAAAACAGAAGACGAGAGCTTAATGAAAATGAATAAATGAAAAAAAAAAAAAGATGAGATCTGGCTGCAAAAAAATGTAACAACAAACAAAAAAACTGAAAAAAAGAAACGAACATTAAATTAGGAAATTGATACAAAGGGAAACACTAAGCAATTAAAATACTAATAATTAAAATAAAAAATTAATAAAAAAAGAAAACTCAAAGCCATTAAAATTCTGATTACTAATAAACTAACGCATAATAAAAATAAAAAAAGGCATAAAAGTAAAATAAATTTAAAAATAATAAAAATTTAAATTGAAAAGTCAACCTGACATTCTCTAATATAAATTTCAAAAATATGAAATTCACTATAATTACCTATATTTAAAAGACAATTTTGTCTGCATTAAGTTATTAGCGAGGCATAGAGTGTTTATTGTTCGCATAATAGTGATTTTCCTATGCAGCCCTTTATATTATTTTCAATTATATAACTGCCTTTCTAAACTGTGTGAAAAGTTACTGTTCCGAAAATAATAATTTTGGCTTCCCTATAATGACCAAACTGCTCCGAATAGATGGTTTTTTTATGTCTCCTAAAAAAGAGGTCAACAATGAAAGTTGAGAAAGTCATTCTAACTTTTTCCTATTGCCAATAATCAACAAACTCAATTTAGTCATAGAGCCAATGCAACAAAAGAGTAATACTTGCGCACGAGTTATGACTCAGTTAATAATATAGGCTAAATATGTAAAAATAACTTTCAGATTCAATCTCCACTAAACAAGCTTGCAGAGAGAGATGGAGAGCCTTAACTGTGACAAGGCCTCGAGCCGAATTAGACAATCCTTAGTGAGGGGGGTTCAAACACCGGTGATTTAAAAAAAAAAAAGAGTAACACCATCCAATAAATTAAATCTTTAATCAAGAATTAATTTGTTTTTTTAGTTAGGTACCTAATAATATAATTTTTTAATTTTTTGTTTACAAATGTGTTTCCACATTCAACCCGAATAATATTTTTAATTTCTAATACTAAATATTAAGATATATTAGGGTTATTGTTTGAAGAATAATATTTTAAAAGTTTTAGGCACAACGATGTTCTTTTATTGCTTCTTTTAATTTTTTTTTTCACTTTCTATAATATTACAACAAATAGAAATTTATAGTATCAAAGGGTCATTTGATTTATTGATATTCAATCAATTCTCTCTCTTTTTATTCTTTAAAATCATTTATTTGTTTCTATTTAGTGTAACTGTCTCAAATTTAATTATCAATTGATGAGTAAATTTAAATTTTAGATATATTTTAAGAGTAAAATTATAGAAGTTTTAAATAAGTAAAATTTAAATCAAATGAAAATTAAAAATATGTATAAACAAATATATAGTTAAAGGACTTATTGATTATATGTTTACCAATTGGATTATCACTTCAAATCACTCTTTTTAGAAACATCTACCAGTAGGGTGAACAAGGACTGTTCTTCTAATAAGTGCCAATTTTGTCGGGAGCTGGTGAGAGCACGCCTTATAAACAAAATGCTAGTGCCAATTTCATCGAGAGCTGGTCAAAGTGCGCCCTATAAACAAAATGCTTGAGCTTGGAGGGGAGGTTTAAATTTCATAATCTCTTCCAATATGAAACATCTCCACACTCAGATGAACTCGCCATAGTTGACATCACCAGAGTATTAAAAACAAAAGCATATGCTGATTTAACTGGGAAAAAAAAACCTTGATTTATTCTGAACCTAACTATAGACATCTGGCCCTCTTCTCATCCATAGAGGAATTCTCAGGATGCACTCAGCCTCATCTGCAGGGAATACAGTAAGAATCCAAAACCTGTTCCAACAATTTCCATTAAAATCAATTAAATTGTGCACCATTGCATTTGCATCCTCCAAATGCATATGGGGATTGATTTTAAAATTATGCAGTCCTAAAATCTACCTATCTCTCAAAATACGGGTTATTTTCACTAGAAAGACCTGAATTATAGGGGTAATCACTTAATGAGGTATCAACTTCAATTTGTATCTGTAAAATGCCTAAACTCACAAATTCGTAACATTAAAATGCCTATCGCCAAAATTGTAAAATTCCGATGGCCGGATTACCACGTATTTCAAGCGTGGCATTTTTCAACCCTCTTATTTTTCCATGTCAGCATTTTCCTCTCTCTCCTCCATGTCAGCCACCGCCACCGCAACTCCCGCCACCACGAGCTTCATCGCACCACCATCACAGCCTTCTCCTTCTCTCTCTATCACTCTTCTCTCCTTGCCTCTCTCTTCTCTATCACTCTCACCCTCTCTCACTGACTCTCTCTCTCTCCGCACGCCTGACCACAACATGCAGCACCGCACGCTGCATCTCCAGGCACCACCACAGCTCCTCTCTCTTTCCTTTCTCTGTTGTTGTCTCCCTCCTCCTCACTATCGCGCGAACCAAGCCAGTGTCGCAGCCACCTCCAGCCACCCATCACCTCCACCTCGTCGCAGCGACAACAGCTCCTCCCTTCTCCTCTGTGTGCAATTTGGACATCAACCCGCGACTTAGACTTCAGCCACCATCTCCAGGCGTTAGGCATGCCATCTTAGCTGTTGTTCCTCGTAATCCAGTGTCGATGGGAGCTCTCATATGCAATCTAAGTCGCTGCTCCACTGTTCGACGCCATCTCTGCTTCCGGTGCTAGGTTCCAGCGAGCTCCAGCAACTCCTCTGCTCCAATCGTCCCTCTAACTAATATTTTTGACACAGCAGTTTTTTATTGGGGTATTGATGGAGGAGAGAGGAAAATGCTGACATGAAGGAGAGATGAAAATGCCACACGTGAAATACGTGGCAATCCGGCCATCGGAATTTCACAATTTTGGCGACAGGCATTTTACTGTTACGAATTGATGAGTTTAGACATTTTATAGATACAAATTGAAGTTGGTACCCCATTAAATGATTATCCCTGTAATTCATGCCCTTTCAGTGAAATTAACCCCTCAAAATACGAATACAGAATCCATTTCCTACTCTTGTTCCTTCTTTAATAATCCACCTTGCGTCCATCAAACCTCTCCAAGCAAAACTCATTTGACGCCCTTGCCTAGCTTCTATGAGCGAGCATTTGGGAAAGTATTTTACTTTGAAAATTTGAAAAATTAGTGACTCCTCATTATTGATGAAGCACCAACACTACTTGGCCAGCATAGCCAAACTAAGAAAATGTAAATTTTGAAAGCCAAGACCAACCCAGAATTTTGATAAGCTCAATTTATTCTAGCTAGCCCAGTGAATGTGTCTCTCCTCTTTTAGCTGCGCACACCAAAACTCGGCCATTAATGCCACAATTTTTTAACAAATCTCCTTAGGAAGAAGGAAACAACCCATAGTATATGTCGGTATTGCTTGCACCATAAATTTCGACAGAACTTCTTTACTGACACAAAAGAGGGCTAATTCCTTCTGGCTCTTCAATTTTTTTGCTATCCTGTCAACAAGGGTACTAAACACTTGTTTCACACCCAATGAGTGAGATATTACCTTTTATTTGACCCAACAATAATATTGAATATAATTAATATTTGTGAAGTTAATTAGATTTTATATGATTAGTTTTAATTAATTTAAGTTAAGATATAAATTTTTCATGATAAATTTAGCAATAAATTATTGGTAAATAGTAATTTACTTGCCTGTGAATAGTTCTACCAGTCTAAGACTTTATATTATTTCAATCTGAAAAATTACCATTGATATCCTTTATTTCATTTAATATTTTTGGAGCATGTTTGCAAGATTTAGGTGTGTTGAAAATATTTTATGAATATTTTTTGATAATTTAAGCAATTGGTGAATAGTAATTTATAGTGTGTTATTATTAATGAAAATTGAGAAATTATTTTCATGGAATTAATTAAATTAATAAATATGTGGAGATAAATAATAATTTGAGGAGAAATAATTGGTGAATATTTTAGGCCATTGGATGGAAATACAATAACCAAATCTCCTTTCTCCATTTGTCACCACCTAAAGATTTAGCAACACTTTGGATTTGTTGACTTCCAAGTCAACAATACTTATCTTTTAACTAACATTTTCTTTTCTTCTTCCTTATTCTCAACGTGAACTTCTTCTTCCTTTCCTCCATTTTCTTTCAACTTTCTCTACTCACTAAACTACCTTAAACTAACCAAATCAAACCATGATTGAGTAATTAAACTTAAAGAAATAAGCTTAGAAGTTGGTATTTGGTGATTATATTTAAGAAATTTGGAGAATATTGCTGCTAAATCTAAGGTTGGAGAGCGTTCCTTCAAGGATAGGGGAAAACAAAAGTTTGGAGCTTTCTAAGTTTATTTACGCTTGTTAATAAGGTTAGTGCAAATATTTCTTTCTTTATTTTTCATTTTACTAAGTTTTCAATTCTTAGATTTTATATGAATTTTGAGGATTTTAGTATCACTTGTTTAGATTTTTGCATTTTGAATGTTTTAATATGTTCTTGGATGATTTTTGTGTTTAAATGTTTAGTTTGAAAAGAAATCCTCTTCCCCTTCATCAACTAAGAGAGGCCAAACCCTTTAAAAAAATGGGCCTCAAACTTTTATTGCTTTCTCCCTTGATTTTGCTTTCAAAATGATGCTTCATAAGTTTTGGTTTTGTAGTAAAGATGTCTATATGATATTCTTTATTTTCATGATTTTTAATATGAATTAAAAGAATGTTTAAGTTGTGAAAAATTAGTTTTAAGACTATATGAATATAAGTGAAGGTTTTGATAGATTTATCTAAGTAAGATAAGCCTAAAAACATGTTTAATGGAAGGAAGGAAGTTTCCTTACCTTGTGTCCTTAAAGAGACGCCTATAGTGGTAAGGCTTGTTTTCATACTTTTTGAATTGATGTTTGAGTTCTTCAAATTATGTTAAGCGTGTATTTTCAAAATGTAAGCCTTGCTTAGTATAAGTATGAAAAGTTGTGAATTTTTTTTAAGTTGTAAGTTTATGATAATTTGAGAAAATGGTGTTTTCGGTAACAATTAAGTATACAAATGTTTTGCTTGATTTTGATTCAAAAAATATTGTATAATAAGTAATTATATAGTGGTTTAAATCTCCACTTGTACTATTAATGTTTATGAACTTTATAAGACTTAAAGAAGGTTTAATTCATGTAAAAAAAAAGAGTTTTAAGATTAAAGGATTATGGGTTTAAGTTTTAATGATTTTTATAAGTATTTTCAACTAGTAATTATGCTTATTTGAAAGAAGGGAACTTCCTTCCTTTGTTTTCATGAAGAGGCCAAATCACCCTAGGGTGGTGAGGCTTCATTTTCAGTTCTTTTAAGTTGGTTTTAGTTCTTTTATGTTAAATTAAGTATATACTTTGAATATTTAAACTTTGAATTTCATAAGTATGTAAAATGGTAAATTTTACAAGTTATAAGTTTTAATGAAGTTGAGGAAAATATGTTTAAGTTAAGTAAATGTTTCGGAAATATAAGTTTTGATGCATAAATATGAAAATGTGAAAATTTTACTAAGTTGTAAGTTAAGCGAATTTGAAGTAAAAAAATAATTAAGTTATGAAATGATTTATAATAAGAAGGTTTATAAGAAATATTATGAATTAAGATAAAAGATTTGATTTTGGAATCTTGTATACTTTGGTTGAAATATGGTATGATATGATTCAATTATCTAAGATGAGCATGCTCGGCTTCGATGCCATTTTATTATTAAACTATGATCATATGTTAGGTTATGGATGCCTTATGTTTAAGCGGATGCGCTTACTATATATAAGTAAGCTTTTAAAGCCTTTATGATATTATTGGTGACCTAATACCAAATATAATATGTTATGAAATCAAATCTATTTACATTTCTCCTAAATATATATGAACCCTATGCAAATGTTGTAAGAGATATAAGATTGATATTATTTATGTTTAATTAAAGTAAAGATATATCTATACAAAAAAGTATTTTATAAGGTTGTTATTTTATTACTTAATGAATATGAGATATCTAATTTTTATGTTTTTAAAAGGTACTCCTATAAAATAATGTAAGGAATATAACAGTTGATTTTATCAAAATCTTGTTTGGAATTATACGTTCTTAAATAATAAGTGTTTTTCATAAATTATGTTAAAGTGAATTATAATTTCTATATCATTTTTAAATTTATTTTTATAATAATTTTGATTTCTTTTGATTATTTGACAGTAAAGCTTTATGTTTTAAAAGGGTATTTTATATAATTGATTATTATCATTTTAAGATTATTTACTTTCTGTAGTTTATATTCTAAGGTATGTTGCTTGTGCAATATGGATTCTTATATATTTTTTACCACCACTAAGTTATATACTCAGCGCATTAATTTTTTTTACGCATAGGCTAAGAACAGTGGGTGTTGTTTGAAGATCCAGAGTATAGCATCAGAGTTAAAGGACATTCTTGGTAGTTGTAGGACATTTTTGGTAGTTGTAGAATTTGGTTAATAAATTTAAGAGTATATGGCATGTAAAATTATTAATTAAGAGGATATATTAATTGGGTTATGTAAATTATATATGTGAGTTTAATATTTAATTACTTAAACTTATGTTAAGGAGATATGTACGTAATCTATTCAATTGATGGATGTATGAATAATTCTTAAGTTAGTAATGTATGGAAAAATCTTAAGATTTGTGATATATTTTAATATTATTAGTTGATGATATAAAATTGAAATACTTGGATGTTTGTATAACATTGAAATTATAGAAGTGCGATATTATGTGATATATTGAAGTTTGATGGGGCTTAGAGTTTCAAATTAGAAGTGCTTTATTTTCATTTGTTTTGGTAAACTTAGTTTTTAAAGGGAAACTCTTACAGTTTTTCTGTATGAATTTTCTAAAACGTTTCAAAAAAAAAAAAGGTACTTGCTAAATATATGATTACCTAGTCATTTCTAACTTATAATATGATCTGTATATTAATTAAGACGGTGCCTCCGGCACCAAATTTGGCACTCGTCGTCTAATCTTCTAGGACTGAGCAGAGGGTGTTACAAAATTAATTATTTACCCTGATACTTTCTCATACTCCTCCAACACATTCAACAGAGTAGTAGCTTAAAAAATTATTGCATGATCGAAAATAATGCTATCATCCGTAAAAAATAGGTGGGTTATTGACGGTGCCCATGGACAAATTTTGATACCATGTAAGCATTTGCATATTTCTATCTTCCTAATCAAACTAAAGAAAGCCTCTGCACAAAAAAGAAACAGATATAGAGAGAGGGTATCTCCTTGTCTGAGCCCTCGATTAGGAGAAAAATAATCATGAGATTCTCCATTAATCAGGATAGAATAAGAAAATGTGGAAACACATCCCATCACTAAATTAACCCAACTATTAGCAAAACCTAATTTGAGCGTAACATCCACTCTATCATAAGCTTTACTCATGTCAAATTTACAAGCAAAAAACCTTTACGCCCACTAGATTTGTTTTTAATATAATGAAAATTTTCATATTAGTAATCAAACGACCTGAAATAGACGCTGATTGGGGCTGACTAATAATCAAAGGAAGAATGGGTTTTAATCTATTAGCAATGACTTTCGTAATAATTTTATAGATCACATTCTATAGACTAATGAGAGGAAATTGAGAATTAAGAGAAGGACTATTAACCTTAGGAATCAAAGAAAAAAAACTTTTGTTAATAGAAGCCGGAGACTCACTATTGTTCAAAATAGATAGAACTTTTTATTCAATCAAGACCAATAATAGGTCAAGATGCATATCCTCCGTTACCCATGGCTCTACTGAATCCAACACATTATCAAAGGTAAATGGATTTGATGAAGAGAACAGATCTTGAAAATATCTGTAGAACACCCAGCAAATACATTCTCCTCATAATCTTTTCAAAAATTAGGTTAACTTTTTTTCAGTAATTATATTATATAATTAGGTTTTTTTATTGCATTTTTCATTTGCTCAAAAATCAATATTCTATTATTACGATACAACTTTCAAATTATATTTATAAATATGGAACTAACCGGTGCATAACGTAGGCTATATTCTCATTTATTAACTACTAGTTTTCTCGAATGTATGTTTCACATTATTTTATGAAATAATAAAATAAAGAATTCAATAATTAAATAACTTGTTAAGGAAATAATTATAACAATAAAATATTATTATAATTTGGCAACTAAATTTTTATGAAAATTAAATTACTTACCAATCAATTTAAAATTTAATTAACTTAATTTTTTTATATAATATTATAAACTATTTATATTACTAAAATATAAGAAACCAATACAAGCTATTATTTTAGATCATCAATAATAATTTTGTTATTTTTTAAAATTTTTTATTAAAATTTATGAGCATATAATTAATTTTATGATTTTTTTTAAAAACAATTCTTTCGATACATTGTATGGTTTGCTAATATAACGTGTTATATTATAATTATAATTATATATAAATAGTGAGTATTATTTTTTATTTATATCAAATAATAAATCTTATAATATATTTTTTAATAAATAATAATAAATTACATTTATTTTTCGTAGAGAAAATTACATGTAAGAAATAATTACAACCAATTAATTTTAAAAACCAATTAAATATAGTATTTTTTTCATATTTAATGTGTACTTTATATAATATGATATAACAAATCAAAATTTATTTTATTTTATTTTTTTCACTAATAAAATTAAAATCTTTAAAGATATTATATTTTTACCATATTTAATATATACCTTATTTAGTATCCATCAAATAGTATTACCATATTATATCGTTTTACCATAACATATATATATATTACCCATAAATATTACCATCAAATATATATTTCCAAAATTAATATATATGTCATATACCTTATTTAATATTATACTATATGGTTACAATTTTAAAATGCTCAGTTCCAGTTATAAGAATGGTGAAATCGAATAATATTACTATATGCATATTTTACCCATAATATGTATATATTACCATATCTATTATTATTATATTACCATAAAATATATATGTTACCTTATTTAGTATACACGTTATATATCTTATTTAATATTGCATTATATAGTTTCAATTTTAAAATGGTCAGTTCAGTTGTATGAAATATGATATCAAACAATATTACTATATGTATATATTACCATAAAATATTACTATATGTATATACAATATTACTATATGTATCGATTATCATTATATTACCATAAAATATACATATTACGGTAATTAATATATATTTTATATATTATTTAATATTATATTATATGGCTTCAATTTCAAAACGATCTATTTCAATTTAAAAAAGATGGAATTGAATAATATTACCATTTATATATTACCCATAATATGTATATATTAGCATATATATTATCATTATATTACCATAAAATATATATTACCCATAATATGTATATATTACCACTAAATTACCATAATAGTTATATATAACCATATTTAATATATGCATCATATATTTTATTTTATATTATATTATATGGTTTCAATTCTAATTATAAATAAGGTGGAATCGAATGATATTACTATATGTGTATATTACCTACAATATGTATATATTACTATACTATATTATATTACCATTATATATATAGTACCATATTAATATAAAAATTATATACCCTATTTAATATTATATTATAGATTTTAATTTCAAAACAGTCTATTCCAATTATAAGAAATGTGAAATCGAATCATTTTACTATATGCATATATTAGCCATAATATGTATATATTACTATGTCTATTATCATTATATTACCATAAAATATATATATTACCATATTTAATATATAGCTTATATACTTTATTTAATATTATATTATATGATTTTAATTTCAAAACGGTCAGTTTCAGTTATAAGAAAGGTGGAATCAAACAATATTACTATATGCGCATATTATCCATAATATGTATATATTACCATATCTATTATCATTATATTACCATATTTAATATATAGATTGTATATTTTATCTAATATTATGTTATATGGTTTCAATTTTAAAACGATCAACCAGTTATAAGAAATATGGAATCAAATAATATTACTACATGTATATATTTCCATAATATGTATATATTACCATATCTATTATCATTATATTACCATAAAATATATATATATTCCCATACTTAATCTATACATATATACCTTATTTAATATTATATTATATAGTTTCAATTTCAAAACGATCAGTTTCAGTAATAAGAAAAGTGAAATCGAATAATATTACTACATGTATATATTACCCATAATATAAATATATATTACCATATCTATTATCATTATATTACCATAAAATATATATTACCATATTTAATATATACATTATATATCTTATTTAATATTATATTATATGGTAATATAATATTACCATATGGGTATATTACCCATACTACATATATTTTACCATGTGTATTATCATTATATTACCATATTAATATATATAAATTATATACCTTATTTAATATTATATCATATGGTTTCGATTTCAGAATGGTTACAGTTATTAGAAAGGTGAAAATGAATAATATTACTGCATTTTATATACCTAATATAATATATAATATAATTTTTTATTTTATCCAATAAAATTTAGATTTAAAATTAATATAACCAATCAAAATTAACCCTAATCAGATTAAGCGGCCTATGGTAATGAGGTCCAAATAACGGTGGTTTACATAAAAAAAATAAATTACTAACGAATCAAATAAAAATCAGCAAAATGCATAAATTTGACCCGAACTTTAGCCGATTATTCTTATGGCCCCTGAACTTTACTAACGTTCAATTATGACTCTACAATTTTATATTTCACAAATAACTATTTTATTCACCAAAATGAAATATATTTTCACTTATTTAATAATAACTCTACACTTTCACACTTTATTTTGGAGAGGGATATAGTTCCTATTGCAATGTGTTAGAAATTCTAGCATTAACCAAGCATATTCTTTTTTTTTTTTTTCAATGTTCTTTTTTCAATAGGAGTAGTGATAAAATAGCTCATTCTTTAGCTAAATATAGCATTGTGCAGTTCCAGTTCTAGTTCGGTTATTGATACGAATTAAAACCAGAACTACAGTTCAGTTCTTATTAAACTTAGAACTAGAATCAAAACTAGAATCAGAACCATAATTCAGTTCCTAGTTATTCGGTTCGATTCTTCGATTCTTCAGTTCTATTCTTCAATTCTAGTTCATGTTCTCCCACTAAAAATTATACATGATTTTTCATATTAATACCATATTTCATTAAATTTAAAGGATTATAATATTAAACTCAAGTTTAAACACTACGTAATTTTAATTGTTAAATGCTTGTTATTAATTATAATTATCAATAACTATACTATTATTAATTATTAGTCATTACAAAGATAATAATTATTATATTATATGAATTAATTGTTATAACAACATTACATATGATATAAAATATACATGTTTTTAGAAATATTAGCTTTTTTATATGTGCGTTGCATATATATATATTTACACTAGTCAATTCTACTCGATATTTTTTTTTTGTTAACTTTTTACTTATAATATAATTAAAATGTAATAATATTTTAAGTTAAAAAATAATTTAAATTAGATTTAAAATTGAAATTTAAAGTAACAAAATGTAACTATCATTTACTCTTTTAATTTTTTTATAATTCTTGAAATTCTTTTAAGTAAGGGATAAAATATAATTACTAATTTATATTCTTATTAATTAAACCAATTAACAAAATGTATGGATATAATTTATATTTACTAATTTAATAGAGCATAGTTGTAATGCAATTTTATCTTAACATAACTAATGCGTTAGTTTTTATTTATACAGATGATAATATCTAATATTTTGAATAATTTTTCTTTAACCGTAGATCATTCTAATTTAAAATAACACATTTAATTCAAAATAATGACTTCTTATAAGAAATATAAATAAAAGTTATTCTATTAATTTGCAAATAGAGAGAGTTAAAACATAAAATTAATACATGATTAAGAATATATACAATACTAAATGTAAAGATTGTGGTATCAATTCATATAATAAAATTATACTTACTGTAAAAAAAATACATGATTGCAAATTCAGTAATTTCGAATTAGTAAAAACTTAATGTACTAATTCTTGATAATCAAAAGCAACAAATTTAATAGTCAAAAGTAATTAAAACTAAAACATATATATAGTGATATGACAGGATAAATTCCTAATTATAATAGATTTGCATTATAATATTAATATAATAAAAATAATAAATGGATATTATTATTAGAAATATGATATTAAAAGATTTTATGATTTCCTACATAAAAAAATTGATATTGTAATATTATCATCTTACATTCTTTTTTCATATGATAAAATTGAAAATTTTGAATCATGTATAATAGATTATATATTTTATATGTATTTTTAATCATGTCAATAATTAAAATTAAAATTTGTAATTTAATTTTAATTTTTAGGTATTGGACAATTTTCTATTTAGAATTAGATTAAACTTTCTAATAGAATTTAGATTCAAATAAAAAATTAATATAACCAATCAAAATTAAACTATATTTATTTTTCACCTAATAAAATTAAAATTTTCAATGGTATTTTTATCAATTCAAAAACTTAATATTGGCATTTTAGAACCCAATATTTCTTAATTGGGATTTGACGAAATTATCATTAATGATATTGTTAATCAACTAATGAAATAAAAATAAAATTTAGAATTTCTATACAAGCAAAAAATTTATGATTTGAGCACACCAATGTATAGTCTAGTGATAAGTGCGTATACGACTTGACAATAAATTCAAGTTTGAATTCCCTTTCCCCTATACTCTAAAAAAATTATGATTTATTATATTATAATTGGAATACTGGTTCTATCGAAATACTTAAAAATAAAAAATAAAATATATTACCATTATAAATATTAATCTTACAATCCAAATAAAATTTAAACTTTTATTAATAAACATAAAATAAAAGGAAGCAAGAAAAGAGAAAAGAAAAACAGACATGTTAAAGAATGCGACGCGAAAAAAATATATAATAAGTTTTAAGTTCGCAAAACAGACTATCAATGGATAAAAATTCTATTGCTGACCCGTTTTAATTCTTTCATCAACTATTAGCGATGAAAGAATAACGGAACAGAATTTGTTAATTAATAAAAAACAATTTAGGTTATAATTTTAGAAACAGAAAAAATTCTATTGCTAATCCGTAAATAAGAATCATTTGCCAAATCTATAATTTAGAAACGAAAAAGTTTTGTTACTACTCTGTAAGTAATAACCTTTATCAAGTTTATAATGAATCTATAAATATATAAATATATAACTCTAAACACAAATAAAAAATAAATAGATTACTAAATTATAAAAATGTAAATAAAATTTATTCTATTAATTTGTAAAAAGATACAGTTAATACTTATCACAAGAAAAAAATATGATCGTAAACTTAATAATTCTAAATTAATAAAAGTTTGAAGCAATAATTCTTAATAATCAAAAGAAATAAATTTCTTATAGCGAAAAAATTAAAATTTGATAGTCAAAAGTAATTAAAACTAAATATATATATATAGTGGTATGGTAAAACAAATTTCTAATTAATATTAATATAATAAAAATAATAAAATTGAAATTATAATTAGAATAGAATTAAATTAAACTTCTTAATAGAATTTAGATTCAAATAGGAATAAAAATACCAATAAAATTAAAAATTTTCTAATTAATAAATGATTAAATTATCCTCATTATTAGCAATTAAATTAAAAGTATATAAAGAGCGTTTTAAAAATTCAATGTTCATGATTCGTACTTTTATAAATATTATAGATTATAAATTATAAATTATAATGCTATTAAAATATTAATTAATTTTTAGAAATAGTTGTAATAATAGAATTATGATAATAATACGAATTAAAACTATGATTAAAAAGCTATATTAAAATACTCTTAGAATACTAATACATTTATATGATTAATTTATTATAATTTTGTACATAGAATAAATCTATACAATTATACATGCTATATATATATATATATATATATGGCTTAATCACCAAAACAAACCTGAACTTATAAGTTTTTTTCAAATTTGGCCAATATTTTTTATTTTGTCAATCAATACTATGTACTTTTTTTTTGTCAATTGTGGCTTCCATTTAAAATCTATTAATGTTTGCTGATGTGTCCGTTAATGAAGTCCAATTTTTTTATTTTTTTTAGATAACATTCACGTGGACACACTACATAAGAAAGATAATTTGAACATAAAAATACATTAAATGATATTATTTTGCAATTGGACCCTATCTTCAATATTCTAATATTTTGCTTGCTATTTTTTGAGGATAAATAAATGTTAAATATTTTTATATAACATATAAACCCAATAGATGAGTTTTCATATGCAAAAATATATGGTCATATACGAAAAAACTAATGCCTCAATTTACTTTGCAGTTAATGATAAAAAAACAAAACTAAAATACTGAAGATAATTCCAACTACAGAACAATGTCGTTTAATGTGTTTTTATATTCAAGTTAATTTTTTTACGTGAGTGATCTAGAAAAAAATTTAACTCAATTAACGGACGCATTAGCAAATATTAACATACTCTATGTGGAAGCCACAATTGACAAAGAAAAATAAGTACATAGTATTGATTGATAATATTAAATGTATTGGCCCAGATTAGAAAAAAAACTTATAAGTTTAGGATTTTTTTTTTTGTGATTAAGCATTTTATGTTCAAGTTAGCTTTCTTACGTGACATGTCCACATGGATGTGATTTGAAAAAAAATTAGACCCTATTAATGGACGCATCAGCAAACATTAACAGGCTCTAAACAAAGGCCACAATTGACAAAAAAAAAGTATACGGATTGACAAAATTAAAAATATTAGCCACATTTGAAAAAAAACCATAAGTTTAGACTTTTCTTTATGATTATATATATATATATATATATATATATATATATATATATATATACACACGGTTAGTAATTTGTAAGTCGTAATATAAAAAAAGCTTATAAAAAAAAATGCATATTTAAATTGAAAATTAAGTTAAATTTAAGTTTTCTTCTTGAATATCAAATTCACTGTTAATTAATAATTAATGAAGTATACTTCAATTAACGACACTTAAAGTCTCTATCATCATAATATTTATTAGTAAATAATAATACAATTCTCAATTTAAATAACAAATAAAAAATTTTTAAGTTATAATTTTATATTCAAAAATATATTCAAAAATCGAAATTATATATTTATTAATAGATTCTTCAGTTCTATTCCAATTAGGTTTAGATTTAGTGTGATTCCAATTCGATTCCAATCAGATTTTTAATAAGAACCAAAACTAAAATCGAGACATAAATTTGTTTAACTCCAATTCTAATTTTCATTTTTAAAAAATTGATTCTTTTTCAGTTCCAATACAATTCGAATCGATTCGGCAGTTCAATTTAGATCCTAGGAACCATGCACAGCCCTAAAGCCTAAACATGCTTGCTCTTTCTTCGTCCGCTGAAGAGCAAATTTGGATTGAGGATTTACATCATCTTTTTTATTTTCTTGTAAAGACTGATTTGGCCTCTTCTCATTAATCTAATTGCATCATTTTCTTCTTAAAAAAAAATACGAAAAGGGCATAGGACTATCTGGCCCTTGAAATTTGATCAAATTCACAATTTCGTCCTCTTATTTTTAAAAACCAATTATTTGTTTATAACAAGCGAAATAGTCCGGACTCTTTTTTCCATGTATCCATTAAATAAAATATATTGAAAGATGAAAGAAGAAAAATTAAACTAAAAATAGCCCCACCAATTTATCAAAGTCTAAATTTTTACCAACACACAAGACATTTACAGATATAAGATTCCACAGCAGATTTTAAATTCAAAGAAGATGCAGTTTAGATTCTAAACCTTGGATGCTTTCCTCTCCATAACCACCATGAGTCAATAGTTATTTAACACACAAGACATTTACAGATATAAGATTCCACAGCAGATTTTAAATTCAAAGAAGATGCAGTTTAGATTCTAAACCTTGGATGCTTTCCACTCCATAACCACCATGAGTCAATAGTTATTTTGGAAGAAAATTTAAGTATAGAAAAAAATCTAGGAAAAGACGTAAATCAGGCCAAAAATGGATCTATTGAGTAAAAAAAATCATGAAATTAGAAAAAATAAGCTTTTCTTTTTTTCAGTTTCACTAAAATTATTCTAATTTCTATAATCAATAATCAAAGTGATCAGATTATATTTTTTAAATTAACAGAAAAAGGGTGTATATGTTGGATAAAATGACCATTTCCTTTAAAACTACATAAATCTCTTCATTAATTCTCTAAAATAGAGGGATTAAATAGTAAATTTAATCAAACTTCGGGACTAGATAGTACTTTACCCTTAAGAAAATTCCTTGCAACTCTCCATCCAACGGTGCAAGGCGGAGCGGAGGAGACTATCAGGTCACTCCCTTCATCTTTCAATCCTTCTCCAAGCCTGGACGCTAAAACATAAAATAAAAAAAAAAAATAGATACTAACTAAAATATAAATATGCATTACACAAAAATAAAGAGCACCCATGTATTTATCACGGTGAATGGTTTATATTATATATATTGCTTCTTAGCATCCAAAAATAGGCAGTCTTGCTCCCAATAATGGGAGCCATTCAAATATCATGCATGGATGAATTACAAATTGCATTCAGTTCTAAAAGGTCACTATGAAATGAAAGTAAAAAAAAAAAGTTATTAAACCAACAAAAGGATCATTAAAAATCATCATCAGATGATCGCACATGAAGTGGACTTGATGGTGAATCATTTCCATCAGCTGTTTCTTGTTCAACTCTTCTCTTCTTTGTCTTGACACCACCAGCACCAGCAGGTTCTGTTGTGTCGACCCCATTCTTCCTTTTCACAGACTCTGAGACAGGTTTGCTATCTTCTCCAGAGTTTCCATCACCAGTTTTCTCTGCAGAAATCTTGTTCCCTTCCTCATCCTTTATGGAGCAATCACCAGAATCAACTTTCTTCTTCTTGTTAACCCCCTGCGGTTTGCTGCATTCAGCCAAACAGTGAATGCTGGATTTTTCATTATTTGCTGAAGCTTCAGTGCATCCAGCATTTTCACCGATATCTGCATTCTTCTGGTCGACAGCCGCATTCTGGAGCTCGCTGTTAGTCGAAGCATCTCCTGAAATGGTGTTAGCAGTCTCATTACAGGGATTCTCATCATCTTCCTCACTTGAATCCTCCACAGCATCCAAACTCTCTTTAGCCATGCGTTGCAGTGTCTCTATCACATTTGTAAGTTCTCGGTTAACCTGTCAACAAGCACCAAAAAATGAAACTGACAATCAGTTTATTTTTTTAAAGAGTAACTAGAGTTGGCTTCAAATATATTCATGAGGATCACACATTTTCACACCATTTAGACAATGGAATAGAAAACTAACATTAGCCATTTACTTTTTTTGTCCACATGGAGCTTTTCACACTAGCTACAATGCTTTGTAGTAAGGTATTCAAATTTTTAATTCCTAAATGAAAAAGGTGTGAGTTGGAATGGAGAAAGTGCTTAATACGAAAACTGGTTTAGTCAAAGCAGCAGACTAGATAAAGTTTCATGTATTTCAAAGATAGAAAACAAGGGACCCTGCATGCTGTGCTTCCCTAAAAACAAGTGGTACATTTATCTATATCGCACCTTAACATCTTGAAGGAAATCAGAGATGTCTACAGAACAATAAGGGCACTTCATGACATTTCTCTGTGCTCGAAGTGTCCGTCCACCTCTACTTCTCTCTCTCATGACAGTCTGCCCAGCAAATGCCCCTTCCAAACATGACTTGCAAAAGTTGTGACCACAGGTTGTTGTAGCTGGTTCATTCAACACTTGATGACATATCCTACAACTGAATTCTGCAATATTGAGAGTTGCAAAAGTGAACATTAAAGAAGATCAAAAGCAAACATGGAACGAAAACTGAAGATCAAATGTGAACATGGAACAAAATAACACAGACAACACATACTGAATTCACCACCTATCAGCCAGTACCTTTCCTTTCAGATTTTAGAAACTTAAAGAGAAATAATTTGAAATGGTTTACAGTGCAATTCTACAGACCGAAAGTGTTGATGTGATGACATATAACAAAAGAACAGAACAGGAGAACCTCTTAGCAGCTTCTCTTTTATTTGCCCATATTGTGATTGCCTTATAACTTTCTTTGACCTCTTCCTATCTTCAGAATTTACATTAGCAACAGGTTTTCGGCTTACTGGTGGGGGTTTTTTCCACTTCCAGTGACCATCTTCTTCCTGAGAAATAATAAATGATGTCAAAGTTCATTTTCCAATTTACTAATAAGATCAAAGAATAGATTCAATTTCCAATACCATTGAAAACAGTTTCTATTTCAATGCAATAGGTAACTTTGATCAAGACCAGATGATCATAAAATTAACAATAAACAAGAAAGAAGGTAAAAGATAAAGAAACCTAACAACTGAATTCACTCACATCAAAATCCCATGATGGGCTTTCCTTTCTCTCTGTTATATCAGTTGCTTTATCAAGCTCTTTTATGACAGGCAAAGGTCTTGGTCTATCCCCATATGCATCGCTGTAATAAAAGTTGGATACATTAAGAAAGAAAGAGAGACAAAGATATTCAAATAAAGGAAACACATTAGCCAAATTTTCAAAAACAAACCTTGTCCAAGGAGCAGGTTCATTGTCACATCTGACAAATAAGTAGCGACAAACCTTATGGCCCTAATGCAGGAACATCTCTTGATAAATTATTCCATACTACAGAGGAAAAAAAGAAAAGAAAAGAAAAAAAGAAGGAAAGAAAAACTTGATCAGCAGTTAATGTATTTACTTGAATTCCAACTTTTCGCCAGCACTTCTCTATTCTATAGACTCCATCATAGCGAACCCCTTTCTCAGGAGCATATGAGGAACGCTTCTCCTTGTGGGACCTGCTCATTCCAAACAGCAAGCATGAGAAGTGTTTGAAAAATGAACAGCACTTGTTAAAACAAAGAAGAAGAATTGTATTGAGTGTAAAAAATTGAACCTAAATCATTTACCTTGCACATCCTCTCACAAATATTCACCATTTGCATTTCATTAGTTTTTTTATGCAATAACTGAAATCTCATTTTTTTAAATGCATTAGCAACATCAGCAAATAACATTAGAAGTGCCTCGTTTCCAGTTTATACATCATCAAGGAGAATATTACATAAAAAATTAACTAGGTATTATTTGGAAAAATCGAAGACTAGGAAAAATCAACCAGGCATGTAACAAGTCATATCTACCAATTCCTAACCCTATCCTGTCAATTCCTACAATGTAGAGCCAGTTGCCCTAGCATCAGAAATTGCAAATTCAGATAATCTAAGAATGCCCTAGCATACTTTTGAATTTTGAACTGCTCATACCTGTCTAGAACCCGTTTTAAATTATCCCTACCACTATCCATACCCTTCCAGAACTGATAAATACTACTTGTTCACTACCGAAACCAATTTAATATAAAATAAAAGTAGTGAAAATCTTATTAAAACTGAAATAAATTACAAATTTATAATAAAAAGATCCATAAATAAACTAAAAATTCTATATAAAAATAGTTCATCTTAACAACATACACATAGGAATTAAAAATTCATCATATCCACATAACAACTTTCGAGTAGCAGACACTCAAGGTCTTAAACCCATACACACCAAATCGACTTTGTTTTTCCTTATCGAACCCAACCCATGACAGGTAATAAATTTAACACTCATACTCATCCCGACCTCATTTAATTAATACTCAAAATCACTTTATTGAACGGGATGGACCAGGTCAGATACCCAAAGAAAAATCCGTCCCATTTCCTTTCCTAATAGCTATTGGTCCATAATAGCAAGAAAAGGCATAGCATAAAAGATTTCTTTTAACTTTTGACACTTTCTTCTCCTAATAGCTATTTTCATATCGGAAAACAGCAACCATTAATACCATCTGTAAACAGGAAGGGTTTTAAAATCCATATAATTATAAATGCATAATGTAAAACAAAAGGCAATGCTATAAAGTGCACAAGCAGTCATACAATTAAATGTAAAGAAGATACAAATACACAACCAGAGAAAGAAAAATGAAATTTTGGGCAGCGCTTACCTCACTACTCTAACAGGATAGCCTTTTTTGCAACTTAATCTAAGAGCCTCATTCATTTTCTCAAACTTTTGGTCAAAAGACTGCTCCTTGTTAGTCCGTTTGTTTCCACTAAGGTCTCGACCACCGCTGCCAACCACAACCATAGAATGACTTTAGTATCTACAAGTCCAATTGTAAAAGAACAAAAAAGTTAATGGTAAAAAAAATTAAGGCATGTAAAAAAGAAAGAGTAATAGGATAAGGGAGAGGACAGAGCTAGTAAGTCACTAAAATAAACAAGAAGTTTTCAACAGCAGGAAACAAGTCACAAGGACAGACATAGATATACAATAACACTAGATTCACCATGGTCTCATCAAGCACCACAGGTTATCCATACTAATTCATTGATACATGTAAAGTGATAAAGCAATCAATACTGATACTGTGAGAATTAGGAAAGCAATCAATATTGATACTGTGAGCATTAGTAAAGCAATCAACAGTGATACAGTACGTATTAAGAAAGCAATCAATAATGATACAGGACGTAGAAAAAAGCAATCAATAGTGTACAGTGCATAGAAAAAGGCAATCAATAGTGATATGGTGCGTAGAAGAATTCAATCAATAGTGATACGGGGCATAGAAGAAAGCAATCAATAGTGATATGGTGCATAGTAATGCAATCAATAGTGATACGGTGCGTAGTAATGCAACCAATAGTGATACGGTGCGTAGTAATGCAACCAATAGTAGTGATACGGTGCATAGTAATGCAATCAATAGTAGTGATACGGTGCGTAGTAATGCAACCAATAGTAGTGATGCGGTGCGTAGTAATGCAATCAATATTAGTGATGCGGTGCGTAGTAATGCAATCAATATTAGTGATACGGTGCGTAGTAATGCAATCAATAGTAGTGATACGGTGCGTAGTAATGCAATCAATAGGGATACGGTGCGTAGTAATAGCCGTAGTAATAGTGATGCAATCAATCAATGTCACCCATGCCAAATTAATAGCCGTTAGCATACCGTTGGAGAATTGGTTAGGATTCTGTTCAATAGGAGGGAAGTGAGCTGAAATGTTGCAAGTTGTTAGACAAACCGTTAAATTAGCTATAAGTCCTAGTCACCCGTGCCAGATTAATAGCCGTTAGTAGACCATTGGAGAATTTGTTAGGATCCCATTAAATAGGAGGGAAGTGAGCTGAAATGTTGAAAGTTGCTAGACAAGCCGTTAAATTAGTTATAAGTCCTTGATCGTTGACTCGTAGATTCATTCTGTAATTGATCAATAAAGAAGTCTTGTGTTTACTCTCTGTTTCCTTCTTCCTTTCGGTTATCTTCTTCTTTCAACGCTGAATCCTTCTTTTATCTCTCAAAACCGTATCATAGAAAAAGAAACAGAAAGGAGTTACAAGCCCACATGCATTTGCATTTACCAGTTCCAAGAGCGAATAATCTTCAGCAAACACATACAAAAATTAGCATCAATAGTTCAGGAATTTGCTTTCACCTTATTCAATATATAGAACAGCTGCAATCAAAGTGAAGGAAAAAAAAAGGAGGGGATTGATGAATCACGACTTAATGTCAGTTCATTGAGAATTGATCTTTGAAACCAACCTTCCAGTATAGAGGAACCATTCTCCATGGTCTTCATCATCTATATATCCTCCAGAAAGTGCCACTGATTGTGCTCCATAGTTTGATTGTCCAGCAATACCAGCAACATGGGGCAGGTGTGCACCCCATTGCCTGCATTCCAATCTATCCTCCCAACGTTCTCCAACCAGGACACCTTGATTTCTTTCAGGATCATTTTCAGCTGGGATAGGCCCAAAATGATCTGGAGGCACAGTGACAAATATCTTCCCACTACAAGCATTGGCCTTACCAGCCTTTTGTGCTCTTTCTGTCGTGTATGCTTTGTCTGGCCTGTTTTGATTGTGTTCAAAATGGTAAATCTTCGGGAGACCTCCAGAAGCACTCAAGTTTGACATCCTGGCCATACGAATGGCAGACACAACGGTAGCATTAATGCGGGGCTGACTGGCCATTTTTGCAGGTATTGGCTTACGGCATTTTGCACAGGTAAACTTTCTTTGTCCAATCCATTTCTCGAAACATTTCAAGCAAAAATTGTGGCCACACGGTGTCTGAAACAAGACAAAAGATACCATTTCAAGCTCGCACATTAACTTACAGTGATTAAAGTAATGAATCGTTCATTAAAAGGGAAACAAATATAACAATTTATCTGCAGATAAATATAATGCTAGGTTTTGATGAAGTGAAAATGATAACAAAAACAAACCTATCTAAAGGTACAAAATGAAAACCACGATGGAAATCTGAACTTACAGTAACGGGTCTCTCAGGCAACTGCATACAAAACGAACAGTTAATGTTATCACCAAGAAGAACCAAAAATTCATTTTCACTCTCTTTCCCTTTCTTCTTCAAATCTCCTTCTTCCATTTTCCCACTCATCAATTCCTGTCGTTTCCTCGCCTTCTCCTTCTCCGTCAGCTTAGCATCCGCTTCAATCTCCTTTATCGCTGCCACCAACTCATTTCCACTACCGACGACAGCTGTGGTGGCGATGGCTTCACCAGAACAGTCAGGACACTCCCACTGAATAGTAGAGGCTAGGGTTTCCGGCGGAGAAGAAAGACAAGCCACATGCCATGGAGTAACGCACGTGCTACAAGTCAGAGTTTCTTCAGCTGGAGGTTTTGCTTTGCATTTCATGCATACATCATCTCCGTCGCAGGGAAGTTGGATATCGTGCGCCATAGGTGAGGTGTGCGTAGGATAAGGAACGAAGAGAAACAGACACAAAGAGAAAATGTAAGAGACGTTTCGGTTTTACAAGCTTTTAAAGGGGAGAGAGGGGAAGGAGAAGGGAAAGTTAGGGAGGCGGGTTAAGGAAAGAGATTGAATTTTTTTGAAAATTTGACAGGTGGGATGTACGGAGTAATTTTTTTTTCAAATTTTTTATTTGTCTTTCATTTTTATTATGTGTTGTGCTTTGTTAGATTAGCATTGCTTTTTATAGTTTGAATTCTTAAAATAATGCTTTTCTAGAGAGGAATGGGTTAAAGCGTTTGTAAGTGCATCCACTGTCACCTTAATAAAATCCATTGCGCGCTAAATTAGAGGGACACGAAGATGCATTGACGCACAAATTTAGTTGCGTCTGTAAACGGAAAATTTTTGTTGTCAGGAATAAGATTTAGTTTGCTCTTAAAAGTTAAAACTTTTTATATAATTTATCTCTTAAATTTGCATTAAAAATATGAAATGTACAATTTTTATTTTAAAAAATAAATTATTTAATATAAATGAAAAGTAAATAAATATTTAATTTAAATCAAATATAATTAGAAAAATAATTAAAAACGTTTTTTAACATAGTATTTCTATCTAATCAATTTTTCTTTAATTCCACAATTTTTTTTGCCTAATATATAAATTTATCCTTATAATTTAAGCGATTTGTCTCATGTCACCCTCAAGTCTATGGAAAATCCTATTATGATTTTACACTTTCATATTTCACTGATAATCATAATTCTAAAAATTGAATTTGACTGGCCGATTCGATCGGTTCGATTGGAACCAAACTGTGGTCCAGTCTGAGTTGAATTGAAAAATTGGACAGTGAAAAAATCGGAGTGAACTGGTCAAAATCCGTCAAAATTGGCAAACTAGACCGGTAAAAAATCGATTCAATTCAATTCTTAGTATTTTTCAGAAATAATGGGCTTTTTTTTAATTTGGACCTTCAAAAAATTAAGCCGACTAATTTTTTAATCTTTAGGCCTTTTTATTTATAAATCTAAATTCTAATATATTAATTAAATGAAAAATAATAATATGTTTTATGGTAATTAATTTTTTTATTTTAAATTTATTCATATTTTATTTTTTTAAATAATTTGCTAATTTTTATTTTTCTTGTAAAATTCAAATTTGAAAATTTTTTTATTTGAGTTCAAATCTTTTTTTAACCTATATGTTTTAATTTTATTTAATAAATATATTTAAAAATATTATATATAAAAATCCGATTCAACCGTATTGAATTCGGTCAAATTCTCCGGTTCAGTGAACCGTTACCTTTATTGGTTCACTGATCAGTACGATTCTCAGAACAATGGTGATAACTCTACGCCTCACTCAAATAAAATAACTTTGAAAGGGTTTAATTATGACATTGCACTTTTATATTTTTATTTTAATAAGAGTCATAGTTATTATTAAAATGTAAAAATATAGAATAATAATCATAGTTCAACCACAAACTTGAAAGCAAACCGTGTAATGTATACATTTTTTTTAGATCAAATACTTATTAAATTATTTGTAAATGAAATACTACAAACCTTTATAATTATATTATATTTTTAAATAATTTTTTTCTAATATTAAATTTTTTCAGTAATTTTCATTAGTTAAAATTATTTATATTTTTTAAAAAATTGGGCTTTTTCTTTTTACAAGTTTAAAAGGCAAATTATACAGAAAGTTAATTTTTGAACAAATTATATATTGTGTCAGGTTCAGAGAACAAATTAAGCATCATTTCTTATCATTACATCATAAAATTAGTCTTCACTTTGGTTCAATTCTAAGTTGAAATCAAACTAAATTAAATCAATTGAAAGTTAATTTTTGAACAAATTATATATTGTGTCAGGTTCAGAGAGCAAATTAAGCATCATTTCTTATCATTACGTCATAAAATTAGTCTTCACTTTGGTTCAATTCTAAGTTGAAATCAAACTAAATTAAATCGATTGAAAGTAGAATTAAATCATAATCAATAATTCTCAATTTTAAATCATTATGTGTCCATAATTCCAATGCATAAGCAGTTGTAATTCTTAGCCTAAAACCGTCCTTCAAAGATTGGTCACACCTAATAGGAGAATAGTAACTTCCTTAGGCTTAGGAGTTGCTCTCCCTAATTGAATGAGTCGCTATACGCTTCTTTTCTTGGGAAAAAATATTTAATTCAATTGATATACGAAATATAATTAAATAATTTTTTCCTCACCTTTAATGTTTTGAAAATTAGATTGGGTCATTATCGATGAAGATAGGGGTTTATTGGAATAGAAAATTCAATCAAATTCAATATGGTTCAACTAAATTTTTATATATAATTTTTAAAATAATTTTTTTAAAGAAAATTAAAAATATAAGACTTATAAATACTAAATAATTTTTATAAAAAGAATAAAATGCTCAATTTAAATATTAATATTATTTTTTCAAAAAATAAAGCATATAACACAAATGAAATTTAAAAAGAAAAACATAGCATTTCTTAGGATGTTATTGGATATTTTATTAAGTATTTGGCGCTAATTACAATTATATTTGGAATTAATTTATAATAATTAATTATTGACTGCATCAAATTGTAATTTGGATATATATTTAATTCAATAATTTGGCAGACAAATATCTCATGATGTGTCAACTTTATTTTCACAAAAAGACAATGAGCTGTTAAATTAGTTTCCTTTCAAATTTGATTCGAACCTTAGTAATGATTAGTGTGATTCAAGGGTTTTATCGGATTTTTACTATATGTCTACAATTCTAATTCCTATTTTTCAGAATTAAAATTGGGATTCGGGTTTAAAGGAATAAAAAAAAATTATAAAATTTGGTCTCCTGATAAAAAATACCACAAAGAGTTTTTAATTGATTGTCCATTGTCCTTGTGGCTCTCCAAAATCACCACTACACACTGGAAAGTTGGCTGAATTCTAAAATTTATTTTCTTGAATTTAAATAATGTGCATTTCAAAAAAATGTGACATGAAAATTATTTAAATATTAGTTTTAATAAAATTCTCAACTAACAAACAAATTCTAATTATTAACAATTAGCTAAAAAAACTAGAAAATGTGAGAGAGACTCTTGTCTTTCATGGCAAGCGTAAGAACACTCTTGTTTACATAACAAGTTAGGTTTCTTTTTGAGATTGTTTTGTTTATGAATGTTTTGAACTCTAGTACGATGGCATCTAGTAACGATGATGGTGGCAGAAGTTCAGTGGAGGTGGCGTATGCCAGATTAATGTTAGAAGAGCACTAAGGTGGTTTAGAGTACATAGTGGAAGAGCTAGAGGATGGTGATGGGGATAGAGATGTACGGATTGAAAGTGTTGTACTATTGGCCATCTCCTGATGGAAAAACCGGTGAATGCTTCAGTTTTTAAACAAACCATGGCTTTCATTCTAAGGCCTATGATGGGTGTGCTTATTAAAGAGTTCGGCAACAACGTTTTTCTTTTTCAATTTTTTCACTAGATTGATCATGACCGAGTGCTGGAGAGGGGTCCATGGAGTTTTCCACAAAATTTGATCATTATACAATTTCTGGAACTAGGAGATTATCCAAAGCAAGTTGAACTTTATAAGGTTGATTTATAGTTAAGGACTTATGATTTGCCACTTGGTTTTATGATTGAAAAGTGGCAAGGATGCAAGGAACTATATTGGTGAGTTTATTGAAGTTGATTCTAATAATTTTTATGGGATTTGGAGGGAGTATATGAGGATATGGGTTCATATTGATATCCATAAACCACTAAAGCATCATATGCAAGTAAAAAAATCAAAAGGAGAATGGTCATGGATTAATTTAAGTATGAGCGCTTACAAATCTTTTGTTTCTTTTGTGGTTTACTTGGGCATTCGGATCGTGCTTGTCGTAAGTTATTTGAATTTCCAAATATCATAAAGGATCAATTCGCTTATAGAACATGGATGCAGGTTGAAGAAAGGAAGCCTCTGCAAATAAGGGAATGGTGGCTCCAGTCGGATAAGGAGGTGGTTGATGGTGGTTCGGGAAGGGAAAATGGCGTGAAAAGTTCAAATTTTGAATTTACTAAAAAAATGGGATTTAGTGTGATTCCCATGCATGGAAAGACGTCTGCTAGTGGTAAGGGAAAGGAAAAAGTAAGGACCAATCAAGGGTTGATTGTCACGACCCAAAACCGTGGGCCGGACCGGCACTAGGACCTAGGTAAGCTTAAGGCACCCGAAGCCCGTAGTAAGCTTAAACTATCACAATCCATCCCTATGTTCATTTGACTATCAGAATAGTAAGCCCATATTATGACATTTTTCATAAGACAATCAGAGTTAATAATTTTTTTGACCCAGCATTAGTATTAAGTACTATTCGCAGCCTGGGCCCATATCCATATAATAAAATATTTTCTCATACAAATATTTATTTGTCATAATATGTTCAAACTGTTCCTATCATACAGACTCCGGATAGTCATTTACACTCCATAATTTATTTATAATCACATGATAATTCTATTACAAACCATTATTTATTTAAGCATCCTAACTGCGGAGTA
>CANUEX010147287.1:0-50015 GCA_948099535.1 Jatropha multifida | reverse complement strand
TTTCGATTAAGTGTTTTTGGTTTGAAAAATGGTAATTTGTGGAAAGAAATCTCTTTTCCCTTTTGGTGACCTAAGGAGGCCGAACCACCTTAAGGTGGTAAGGCATGCTTTGGTTTCTTTAAAGATTGATTTTAAGTGTTTGAAAGCCATGTATATAAGAGTATTGTGAAAGTAAGATTTTGATTGAGAATATGAGAAGATTTTTTGAATTTCACAAGTTGTAAGTTAAGGGAATTATGAAATAATAAGTACTAAGTTAAGAAATATTTTGCTAAGGACTTATGTATATGAAATAAGACTATTTGTAAAGGAAATGACTCATTTTGGCTCAAGTATGTATGGTTGAAATGTACTAAGATGAAGTTATTCTAGTTATTGAGCATGCTCGGCTTTAATGCTTTTCTGTTATGTGATGAGCTATGATCATATGCTAGGTTTGGGATGCCATTTTGAGTAAGCGGACGCGCTTACATTCTGTTGGTGCTTCCACAGACCACATTCTGGTTAGATATTTATGCAACTGAATCTAGTTATATTTCTTCCTGAATACGTATGAGCCTTAACTAAAATATGTTATGTTTTGTCATGAAAGAAAAGGAAATGTATTTGTAAATATGGAATTTTTCTTACATTTTTCGAATCATCTTATATTTATTTTTAAGGATGAATGCTTTTTATATAATTATGATTTTGTTAACTTATGGTTAAGTTTTCATATGACTAATGTTTTACGTATTTTTAGTATAACGGAAATTTTATGATTTATTTCTAAGCATTTCTTTTATATGAAATATGTTTAAGTACCTTATTTTGCACCAATGAGTCTTCCACTCAGTGCGTTGATTTTCATCATGCGTAGGTTGTAAGCGTTGGGTGCTACTTGAAGATCATAGGCGTAGCATAAGAGAAGAAGCTTTATTTTTGGGTAGGACATGTAGTAAGATGTAAATTATGGCATGTATAGAAATATTGTAAAAAGTTTGAGTTTGTAAATATTGAGTTGTAAATTAATGAGATTTGAGATCAATTATAATGTTTTATCTATATGTGCATTTTAAATGAATGATCATTAGTAATTATTTCTTTGAAATGATGATATTCTGTTAAGATAGAATCTAAGCTGATTGATGTGATTATATAAAAGTGTTGCGTGATCTATTGTATTGATTTGGAGGTTAGGGTTTGGAGGAGTAAATATTGAAAGTGTATTTGTTTTCTTTGTGTGGCAAGTCGATTTTTAGGGGAAATTCTTGTGAATTTTTCATAGGAATTTCCTTAAAACTTTTATTTTTTTAAAATTTTCATTACTTGCCTCCTTATGAAAACTTAGCCACTTCTAATATATGATTTAGATTATTAAGTAAGGTAAGACAATGCTCTGGCACTGAATGTGGCATTTTTCGTCTAGTCTTCCGAGATTGGGTGGTGGGTGTTACACATCAAGTGGTCATTAGTCAATGAAATCACCTTAACAGGACCCTCCTCACCCTTAAGCATACTTTAATGTTAATGATATAATCATATGGTCTTGCGACTTGTGTACCTAGGGAGCCCACCCCCATTTGGGCAAAACGAAGTCAAATATAAATATTTTTCATAAAATATTTTCTTGTAGTAAATATTATAATCCGCGGGGGGTAGACAAGGGAGGCGTCACTCCCATCACTTATGCCCACTGTCGGCATTCTTACCATACCTGTGCTCTCAACCCATATGATTCACATCATCCCAAGTCCCACAAACAATCATATCACAATAAATACAAAGCATCCAGTCACTAAATTTGTTAATGCACATCCATATATATATAAGGCATATGTATTTAAGTACTTGAAAATAAATAAATGTAAGATTTAAAAATAAGTAATGCGTTCATAAATTTAGTCAAACATTATATATTAGTACTCACCTTGAAAATAGAGATTCTTCTCTTTCTTTAACCAATTAAACATTCACAGTAGTATCTGAGAAATCCCCAACTTAATATCAAATTCACACATCTTGCATTATCAGTTCTTTATTTTTAGCTCTTTATTGATATTTAAATTCTTATTATTTTTATTTGTTTAGCTTACATTTGTATTTTATTTCATCAAATGTCATAAATTTATATTCTTAAAAAAACTTAATCAATTCAAATCTTTCATAGTCTTATTTATTAAAATCAAGTGTGTGCGTGTATAAATATATATACATACACACACACACACACACACATATATACGCACGTACGTATTTCTATTTATTTTACCAAATAAATATAATAAGATTTTACAATAAAAATCATTAATTTTCTTTACATTGCTTTTCTTCAAAAATACTTAGAATTCTATTTTCAAATACTTTATTAAATTCTTTAATAATGCTTTCTTTTCTCTTTCTGTCAAAATATGGCAGCATGCCGTTTGTAATTTGAGTTAGCATATTTAAACATTATATTTTTAATATAATTTACACAACGGATCCTTTAGGTAGAACAATTCGATTCACATTCGCCATTTCCAATGTTTCATAATTGCAATATCAATATTTATTTTATCTTTAACAACTTACTTGTCTCTATTTTAAATTTTCATAGTTTATAAGTTCTTGTCACTTTTATTAATAATTTCTATAAATTGACTAATTTCATTAATAAATTGGAAGTTCATTTCACAACTAACTTTCATTTAAGTTATTTAATTTTTTACCAACCCAATTTACTCAAAACTGCTTAAATAATTTTCATTTTAGAATTTACACTGAAATTTAATGAACTGAATCTTAAAATATACCGATTAAAAATCAGACTTTGGATTCGGGTTTAGTGCATAAAATCTGTGATTTTGCCTCCCGGGATCTCACCGGAGTCTCGCTGACCGGACTGTATTCGGTGTTGTCGTGTCATGTGGTTGAAAAATTCAACTACACCAAAAAATTTCAAACTATACATCAATTTGTTTGTTATGATGAGAGGATCACTAATGTGTGAACATTTTAGCATGGATGTGGACTATTTGGCCAAAAATCGACCAAGAAGGTTCACTATTCAATGTTTTGGGTTTTGCAATTTCGATAAATCGGTTAGAAAACCATCAAATGAAAGAGGATGAGGATTGGAGTCTTTTGGCAGTAACCTCGGGCACTGGGCTTCCCAGAAACGGTATATATTGTCGAAAAAATAAAATCGGTCTACGATCTTCTAGCTTCATATCTCTCAATTGGATGCCAAATTGTGTGAGTCAAAACCTAAGTCATGATCCTTGCGACGAGTAGACACTTTTTGAGTACTTACTTGTGGGTGACCAGAGAACAATGGGGAGGAAGGGAAGGGTCATTGGTGTCATGCGAGAGAGCAGGGGGAGAGAATTTCTGTGTTTCTTTCTTTTTTTTTATTAACGCCTCTCTTTTTTTTTGTTTTAAATCATCATTACTACTTTTATTAGTTAACAACTTCATTATGAAGTTGATTTCAGTTCATTTAAGGTTTGGTTTGATTTTTAATTGTGTTTGATGATTTAAATTTGATTTTCGGGTTTGATTTC
Source organism: Jatropha multifida (assembly GCA_948099535.1). Classification (NCBI taxonomy): domain Eukaryota; kingdom Viridiplantae; phylum Streptophyta; class Magnoliopsida; order Malpighiales; family Euphorbiaceae; genus Jatropha; species Jatropha multifida. Next base: position 46,491 of record CANUEX010147287.1, on the reverse strand, counting down.
AGCATAAAATATTATTTTCTAATGAATTTTATTGATTGGAGTTTATGATTAAATTTTAAATGAAAGTTCTTTAAAAATAAATTTATGGGTCATTTCAATCTCTCCCACTTAAGACAATTCGTCCTCAAATTGAAAATTTACTATAAGGAAGGAGAATAGAATGCTTACTCAATGAATGCATGTTCATAATTTATTTATCTAGCTTTCAAGAAATAATATAGTGGTTACAAATATCAATTGTGTCAAAGGAAGAATGTGTGAGCATTGCCTTTACTTTAAATCATCACTAACACATCCCCTTTCACCAATAAAATTTCTATCATAGGCTGTTAACATTGGAAATTTCATTTGTTCCAACATCTAAATTCTTGACTACTTCAACTCTAGCTAATCTTCTCCATCCAATCTTAAGGAGAATTAAAGTTTATAAGAAAAGTAAAGGTACAAGAGAAATAAGTTAAGTTCAATTACTAGTAAATAGATTGCATATATCAAGTTTTAAAAGACTTAATTTGAAAATAAGAGAATGATATCAATATGTTTTTTTTGAAAACTTAAGCATAAGCATAGAAATTACGATTTGTGATCCCCTCCCGGGCGCCGACGGAAAGACCCGCGGTGGCAGCGTTTGATCGAACGGTCTGATTGGTCGGTTCATCATAAAAGAAATTGGAAATGTCGAGACTGGTCGGAACCCTACTGTGGTCCTTTCTCGGTTTGTTTTATTTTAACCCTTTATGCAGCTTAGTTGTTTGGTTAATTGATCTGATTATCAATTTTATGGCTCTATTTAGCACTTATGTGATATCTAGTTGGCTTTTTGGAGCGCTTTGACTGTGTGTAATGTGTTAGAGTCGTCACCTTACTTTATTTTTATTTTTGGGGAAAATATAAGGTAAAAACCCTGTGTTTGACTCCTTTTGTGTGCCACAATGGATAAAATGCACTAGCTTGGGTTCAACGATAAGGTTTTCAGTTTCTTTGTGTGTGGATCAACAGTTTGGGTTTAAATTGAAAATCAAAATCATTATTTTTCATGAATGTCAATTTTATTGATGCATGGGCATACTTAGAATGCATATGAATATTTGGAATATAGTGCATTAAAAGTAAGCAGATGTAATAAAGGTGTGTATTTTAGAGGGAGCCCGACTGTGCCTCATTATCAAGGGGTTATAGGTCGTGCAACACATTTCGCTAAGTCGCGACCGGTCATTTTGCTTGAGGGCTCACCACTTAGGTTGAAATCCATAAGTATGCCTCCGTACCTCATTTGTATGAGGATCGCGGTGCATGAAATTCTACCATTGATCAAGATGGCAGGGTTTTGAAGGTACCACTCTTAGAGTGGGCTTACTAGTTTGTCGGCTGATTTCGGGCATAATTTTGAAAACTGGTTTTGCCGAATGGACTGGGCTTAGGCTGCTGGATGAACCGAGCTTAAAGCATGCATAGTGCCGGATGGATCGGGCATAATAGTTGATAAGGTGCTGAATAGATCGGGCTTAATTAACAAAGTCTGATTTTGAATGATTATACCCTCATGCTTATGACGCAGCCTGATTGGAGCTCCACGATGGGTTATTGACCAAGGAGGTTGAGTCTTTATCCAAATATAAGCTAAGGTAGGGCACGAGGACCCGTATTGTAGTCTTATAATATTATTAAATGATGAATTATTAATCAATCACTAAATTTGATTAATAATTAATTACCTTACTAGTAGCTTTGGCCTAAGGAAGATCAAAGTGTGATTAAAAGTCGAAAGGATCGACTTTGAGAGCCAAGTCGATCTTTAAACTCAATTATGGAAGAAGAGCAAAATTGAATTTTATGGTTGTAGAATCGCAAAAGAGAGTATGAGAGTCATTGATGCTTGAGAGGCACTTGGTCAAACAACAAGAGGTGTAGAAATGAAGGGGGGAGTGTGCCTTTTATAGGCAAGGAGGGTGGCTGAGCTGGCCCGATCGACACCGACCACCCCTATATTGGAGCTGAAGATTTGCTTTCCAGCGCCGGCGGAGGATCCCAGCGATAAGCTGGTCGACGCTGCCGTTGAGGTGATAGGCGCCTTCGCTAGGGTGGACAGCACCGATCTTGGCAAATTACCAGGATGCCCACCCCCTTTGGTTTCTGGGCTTCTAGGTCTCTAGGCTTTTGGGCTTTCGGGAGTCCGTTCGAAGCTCAAATGATGTTCGATCGAGCTAATTCTTACACTGTTGGAACCATAACAGAATTCCTTAGTACCTAGTAGTGAAATCATGGTCAATAGTTTGCCCCCTCTAAGAGATCAGAGCTGATCAAGGATCGATCTAATGGACCCCGATTCTAGCAATTCTAAGAGTAAATGTGGTCTGAAAACCATACTTGGGGGTCTGCGATGATGTTTGGAACATCCTGTACGAATCTCGTTTGATTTTGAGAAAATATTTCGAAAGCTAGTCCGGTCCATCTAGTTTTTCGAGGTCTATCTACAATTGTCTATCAGATCAAAATGTACGGCTGAATCTATAATTCTATTATGGACAACTACGATCGTCTGTTGATCAAAGTTCGGATGAGTCTCGAAAAGTCTATTCTTTCAGACAGGGGCAAGCCTTGTCCTCCCTATTCTCTATAAGTGGGGGGGGGGGGGTGATCTCATTTGTCACACCTCCTCACTTGTTCTCCTCTCGCTTCAAGTAGACTCTTCTAAAGATCCTTCGCTTAGTATGAGTTTTGAATCACCACTTAGCCCTTACTCTATGCTTAGCAAGTCTCGGAGGAGTGTGAATGGCTCTCAACCTGTACCGACTGGAGTGGTGGAGCAAGAGCGGGGTCCTCCATCATCATTGAGGCCTGAGATTGGTCGTTATGGGCTGACTCCTATAGTCCCTAACTTCCTTGGTGAGGAGATTCAATGAGTGAGATACGTCACTCGCCATGGCATAGCTTCTGTCATGTTACCAGAGGAGGTTCTTGACCATTGGCTGGTCTATCTAAGAGGCATTTCGGTATACACTTTTTTTCAATGGCCCTATCGGCGTCGCGTAGCCTGAAATCGGTGCCAGTGTCAGCTAGAATGGTGCCATTTTGGCACTTTGCCCAAGCTATCACAATGCCATTTTAGGGCATGCCGATGCCGATTATAGCCTAATCGACGTTGGCGCATTTCTAGCTACTAGAGGTTGGAGGCCTATAAATACCATATTTATGGCTCCAAAACACTCATCATTTTGCACCCTGGTGCCTTATTTTCTCAAATTTCACACACTCTGCCCAAAAATGGAGTCATTCATCAGTTATGACATATAAAGGTGGACCAAGAGGCTAAGAAAAGTGGAGAAGATTAATTTAATCCGGTACAGTATGGCGTCTTCGGTGACACTTGGCTTGCCAGAAGACTGGGCTTTTTTGGATGCATGTTTGCATTTGTGGGATCCATAAACTCATGTTTTTCAGTTTGGCACACATTTCGAGGAGATGTGTCTGGCATACGATGAGTTTGCAGCATTATTGTGGAGTAGTTTTGAGAGGGCTCCAGTGGCTACACAGACCGGGATTGGGTTTTTTAGGAGCTTCATGAGGATGCTCGGTCTCTCTATAATAGAGGCTAGTGAGTTGGTGGTAGAAGATCAGATGGATTTGTCTAGGTTAGTGGAGCGGTATTTGGATCCACTCGAGTTCGATGATCTGGAGCACTAGAGGTTCTTGGCTCGACCTTTGGTTTTCTGTTTGGTGAGCACCGGTATATTGACTGGTTCAGTAGGCTGGGGGGATCTAAGGATGACAAACCTGGTCCTTTAGACAGAGCGAGGAGCCAGAATTGCTAGTGTGGCCTTGGCAGAGACTATTTTGAGCCTCAATAGAGCTTATAGGGTAGAGGAGATCTGGTCAGTTAGTCTGATTCTGCTTCAGGTAAGCACTCTCGAATTAACTTCTTATTATGTTTAGATAAGGTGCTTTCTGAAAAAAGGCTTATATTTTGGTTGCATATGAATGCCTATTTGAAATTCTAAGTAGTGGGGACAATGTCTAGTCTTGCGTGTTTTAGGAAGGGATTTGAACTACTTTGGTTGTGTTACAGTTAAAACTGTTTGGGTAAAGGGAATATTGCATGTAAATGTTTATTTCATTTTTTGTGTCATAGTCCAATGTTTGATCTTATAGGTCCGGTTAAGGGATCATTTGAGAGTGGTAGAGCCACCATGCCACTGTCCATATGAGCCATCTCAGTACTGATCTAAACAAGTCGTGGTGAGACTTGGGTCAGAGGATGAGTGGCTGCAGTAGTTGTTAGCGCTGAGGTCGGATCAAATTCTATGGAGGAGTGATTGGTACGAGATTAGGCAATTCCTGGTTCATTTTGCTAGGTACTAGATGGCTTATCTATAGGACATGGATAGCATCACATTCTATCCTAGTTCTAGATTGATGAGGGAGATAGGGCATGTTCGGGTGGTTGCCACCAACTGGAGCTCTTTTTTGGGATATATTGTTTTCTCCTTGGGTTACTGTGGCTACACTAGGTGGCTAGTCGAATGGGGCTGATGTGGTTGAGGTTAGAGTTTTTGGGGGTAGACTGTTGCTTACGAGGGTTGGTGGGCTACTAAGCATCGTAATCGGGAGAGAGAGCATAGAGAGACTCTGACTCAAGGGATGGACGCTAGACTCCAGGTGGTGGCTGAGACAGCCTTAGAATTTATCAAATGATTTGAACTTGGAGATTCTAATGACTCTAGGAAGATGCCTCTAAGGCAGCGCAGATGGTTTGCCTAGTCCCTCAGTGCTTGTTGACCTTATATTGATATGGCAGGAATTTTGCTTTTTGGTTTTTGACTCAGCCCATATTTTTTGTTGAAGGCTTTGAGATAGGATATTAACCTATGATGTATAGAGGGTTCAATTAACACACTTTTGGTTTTGACACTCTAGATAGTGGACATACATACGACTGACACAGATAGACAAATGATAGGGATAGATGCCTGAATAATAGGGCTTTTGTGATTGTCTTTTTACATAGGTTGTACTGATTTAAGACATGTAAAAAAGGAATAATTTTGACACTTTCGAAAAGGAAATTCAATTCTATGCGATTGCCATTTTTTGCCTTAATTATTGCGTAAGTTGCCCTTTCGGGTTTTCAACCTAGAAGGTTACCCTAACTTTTGCCTAAATTGCCCTTTTTGGGTTTTTGACTTCGCAGGCTTTTAATTTTGCCTAAGTGCCCGCCCTTGTAAAATTTTAGCTTAGCTTGATTTGTTTTGATTTTGGCATAGAAAATTTAAAATTTTCAAGAGAAGAGGGATAAAAAATGTATTTTATTATTATTGTGATCGCACCCACAGATTAGGCTACCTACATATCCCATGCTTTAGGAACATATTTCCAGGATCAGGTCATCATAGTTCAGCCTTAACAGTGATATAAGGAGCAATATTTTTTATGCTAATGCCTTGATGCATTCACACAATGTATCTTTTGAGTTGATCCAAGTTGCATGGATTGGTGAACTCAATTGCCATCTATGTCAAGCAAGATGACGCCACCTCTAGAGAGGATTTTCTTCAGTATATAGGGGCCTACCTAGTTTGGCCTGAATTTACCCTGAGGATCTTACACAGGAGCTCTGATTTCCTTGAGTACAAGACAATCCTCTTTAAGTTTTCAATCCTAGATTCTCTTGTTGAAGTGCCTAGCTATTCTCTGCTGGTAGCTTTGAATCTAGTTAAGAGCTTCTAGGCTCTTCTCATCGATGGCATTCAACTAGTTGTGATAGCTCTGAACCCATTCTATTTCGGGTATTTGACTTTCTCTCATAACTGGCTAATCTGATCTGAACTTCGTTAGGGAGGGCTGCTTCCATCTCGTATACGAGTAAGGTGTTGCTCTTGTTGGCATCTTGATGGAGGTTCTGTATCCCCATAAGGTAAATGGCAATTGTTCATGCCAACTTCTATGATTATGAATCATCTTTTGGAGGATGTTTTTAACTGACTTGTTCGCTGTTTCTACTACTCTATTGGTCTGGGGCCTATATGGTGAAGAGTGATGGTGTTGGATCATGTACTTCGTCATCAAGACAGAGACTTCTTTTAAGAAGTGAGACCCATTGTCTGTTATGATCTCAAAAGGAACTTCGTATCTGCATATGATGTTTGTTTGGATGAATTGAGCTACTTTTTTGGAGTTTAGAACATGGTAAGAGGCAGCTTCTACCCATTTAGTGTAGTATTCGATGGCTACCAAGATGTACTTGTGCTAATTAGAAGACTTAGGGGGTGATTTTGCTAATCACGTCGATTCCCCAAGTTACGAAAGGCCATCGTGTAGTAATAGTGTGAAAAGTCACTGGGGGCAATTTTAGGAGCTTAGCATAAATCTGGCATTTATGACATTTTTGAACAAATTTGGCGTAGTCTGATCGCATGGTTAGCCAATAATAACCTTGATTGGTGATCTTATGGGATAGAGCCATTCCGTGCATCTGGGGACCTTCTTCTCCACCATGTACCCATTCCATAATCTATTGAGCTTCTTCTTTAGTAATGCACCTGAGATGTGCCTGGCTCTATGTTCATTTGTACAGGATACCATCCTTGCAGAAGTAACTCCATGTTCATTTGTATCTCGATGATGGCTTTGGATTTTCAATGGTCTATCTCAATCCCTCTTGGATACTGTGTAGCCCAAGAAGATACTCGATGGAGCTCCGAAGAGGCATTTGGCAGGGTTGAGTTTCAGATTGTACTGTTAGAGCCTGGAGAAGAACTACTCAAGGGCAATTAAGTGGCTTGGCCCGTCCCTGGTGTGGACAACTATGTCATCAACATATACCTCTACATTCTTATACATTAAGTCGTGGAAGATCATGGTGGCCATCCTCTAGTAAGTGGCACCAGCATTTTTCAAACCAAATGACATCATTCTGCAGTAGAAGGTACCCCATTCTATGATGAATGAAGTTTTTGGTTTATTTGGTTGATTGACTTGTATTTGATTATACCTTGCATATAGATCTGTGACTGAAATCATATTGGACCCTGCCATTCTGTCGACAAGCAGGTCGATATATGGTAGAGGGAAGTCATCCTTATGGTAGGCCTTGTTTAGATCTCGATAATCGATGCAAATTTTGATCTTTCCATCTTTCTTGGGAACGGGTACTGTATTGGCCAACCACGTCCGATAATCGATAGCCTCAATAAGTTATTTTCCAACAACTTGGCTATTTCTTCTTTGATTCTAAGAGAGATCTCCAACTTTTGTCTTTGGAGTTTCTATTTTACTGCCTTGATGTGATCATAGGTGGTGATCTTACAAACAGCAATGTCAGGATCTATATCGGTCATATCACTGGCTGTCCATGCAAAGCAATCTGAGTATTGCTTGATGAGCTTTTTCAACTCATGTTTACAATCACATTCATGCATAATAAATGTATGCTTTAGTGTATTTTCTGTTCCAATGTTTATTTGTTCTTTTGTTCTTTTATTTCTTTTTCATTTTCTTTTTTCTATCTTGTTGACAATCTCATTCAGGGTGGAGAAAGAGTAACAAGAAAACTGGAACTTCTCATTATTGATAAAGGTGCCATGATCGACATTTACATTGAGTTCTACAAAAAGGTCTCTTATTTCGGACAAGGAGGACAGAGACTCAGAGGAATCAGAAGACTCTAAACTAGATATTGAACTAGACTCTGACCCAAGTTCTGTTTGTGACTCAAGTTAAGGTTTAGACAAAAGGAATGTGGACTGTTCTATGCGCTCCTCTAGGTACCAATTTTGTAAAGGTATTTTGATGGGTTGTATGAGGTTTGTGGGATCAGCTTCCACTTGATCAATGCTCATGCAATGGTCAAAGAGAGATGTCTCCATATTGTCTTTCCAAACAGTCTAGAGCTCGAAAAGAGGCTCACGGTCTTTTAACTAGAGCCTGACATCAAAGGGAATTTCAAAACCAGGGATTAGCTTCCTGGTTAAAGGGCAATACCATGGTTCTTGAAGGAAATAGTAGGGTTCTAATTCCCCTTCTTTGACAAAGTAACCATTAAGGGTTTTAAAGTACGAAGACATTAGAATGTCCACTATTTCACCTCTCATTTTTGCCTTCTGCTTGGCATCTTTTGCTTTCTCTCGGTCTTCATCTGTCAGCTTGAATCCAAGACCGAAAGGAGGTTTAACAATTGGATATTTAGTAAAAGAGGTCATACCTTGTTGGTTGCAGCCTAGACCCAGTCCTGGAAAGTAACACATAGTTCTCAACATGTTAGCTACCATGGGGTTACTATAGGGATCAAAGTCCATGGGAAAGATCTCTTTACCCAGTTTTGCCTCGATGAATTAAACTAAATCAAAGGAGAACCTTGATAATGTGTAGACTGTTGGTTCAAGCTGAATCTCCAATAATGGGGTCAGAAAAGGAATTTTTTATTTTCTTGCCAAGTCCCCTTTGATTGTTACCACTGCATTTCCATAGGAGAACTTTAGCTTTTGATGCAAGGAGGAGGCTACTGCCATAGCCTTATGAATTGACGACCTTCCCAAAAGGAGGTTGAAGCAAGCTAGGATGTCCACCACCTGGAAAGGGATAGTCATTATTGCAGGCCCGATTGCGACCTCTAGCTCGAGCATGCCCAATACCTCTTGTCTGGTGTTGTCATATGCCCTCACTATCTGATCGGAAGGTATAAAGTCTTCAGCAGTTAATCCCAGACAACTGGCCACCTTCAGGAGGCAGGCATTCAGCGCCAACCTTTTGTCTACCAGAACCATAGGTACTATCATACCCTTGTCTTGGACTACAATGTAAAGAGCATGGTTGTCATCTCCTCAGTAGGGATCTTATGGTCTGAAAAATAGAGAGCCATTGCTAGAGGGTTCCTTATGATGGAAGCCACCAAAACTTCTAGAGTGGTATCTGCAATTGTCTGACATTGATTCATAGCTTTAACTAGAGCTTGGTGATGCACAAAGGAAGACCGAATCAATGCCCAAATAAAAATGTTGGCCTTCTGTGACATCCCGACCCGGCAAAGTGATCCTAAGAGGGCAGGTAAAGCAGGGCTTCTAGCGAGCTTCTAGGATGGCAGGCTAGCTAGGGTAGTGGAATGTGGGATATAGGAATGAATCATATCATATATCGAAAAGGGGGTAACTAATCATCATAGGCGCCTTTTGGTGGAATGGCTGGAGAGTTGAAAGAACTCCAAGGCTAAGCATGGTCTCTTGACAGAAATCCTAGGATGGGTAACCTCTTGGGAAGTTCCCATTTCACCTGCGGGACAAAACCGTGCGAGTCTTGTCGATCTAGTATGGGATGGAACCGGCTTGATCCAAAGTGGACAATTCCTCTAGTGGTTGGAGTCAGGGCGTTAGAATTTGGTATCAGAGCCTGACCTCCTCCAGTAGATATATGGTTCAAGGACGAACCATGCGAAAGCTGGTGGGCCTGTGACATCCCGACCCGGCAAAGCGATCCTAAGAGGGCGAGTAGAGCAAGGCTCCTAGCGAGCTTTTAGGATGGTAGGCTAGCTAGGGTAGTGGATTGCGAGACACAGGAATGAATTAGATCATATATCGAAAAGGGGGTAACTAATCATCAAAGGTGCCTTTTGGTGGAATGGCTGGAGAGTTGGAAGAACTCCACGGTTAAGCATTCTCGCTTGATAGAAATCCTAGGATGGGTGACCTCCTAGGAAGTTCCCATTTCACCTGTGGGACAAAACCGTGCGGGTCTTGCCGATCTAGTATGGGATGGAACCGACTTGATCCAAAGCGGACAATTCCTCTGGTGGTTGGAGTCAGGGCATTGCACCTTAGTTTGCTGAGGTCCAAAACTTAAACTAGGCATGTCTTTGGCCAAGGTGGCTAGACTGGGGAAAGCTTCGAGAGGAGGAGATGGGTATTGTCTCCCGCTTCAGGTGATAGCATTGATCTCCTTAAGTACATCGTTCAGGTCAATGACACAACATGAGTTGTCCATGATTGGGAGGATTAGTAAGGCCAAGTTAGAATTTGGCTCCTAATGAATCATGTGGATGTTATTCTGGTGATGAGGGAGTGGGTTAGTGTTTATGTTCGGTCTGGGTCGAACAGGGATTATTTGGCCACTCTCCACTAGGTCCTAGATCTTATGTCTCAAGGTCTTGTAATCATTAGTCTTATGCCTAGGTCCCTCATGTAAAGAGTAGAAGGAATTAAGGTTTTAGTGTGTTTTGGAATTGGATTCGGTAAGGGTATGGGTTCTAGGGGCTATATCAACTTGTCATCCACAGTCTTCTGAAAGATAAATGAAAGAGGGAATCCAAGATCTATGAAGTCGCATTAATCTAGTTGAACAATTGGTCTTGGTCAAGGAGGGGGTTGTCTTTGGCCCGCTAGATTGCCCACTTCACTGCCTTTCTATGGGACCGGAGGAACTGCATGGTAACTGGTCTATGGCTTCTTATATCTGGAGGAAGAAGCTTGATCTTCTTAAATTTGGCCTAATTGGATCAGGTTTTCAATTTTAGTTGTGGTAGCAATGAGAGCTCAAAAGTTTGGAAGGTACTGGGCCCTTAGGTGCCTCTAATAGGAAGGGAGCCCTTAGGTTCTTGACTATGATGTCAATTTGTTCCTATTCAGAGGGATGGTTAAGCATTTCGGCGGCTTTACCTCTCCATCTTATGAGAAAGGAAGAAAAGGATTCCCATGCTTCCTACCTGGTAGTCTCCAGATCCCTCCTAGTAATGTGTACCTCCACATTATAGTGGTACTATTGGTTGAAGGCATTATAGATCTCATCCCAGGTCTTCTTCTTGGCATTGTCCAAGGCAATAAACCAATGGAGAGCGGCACCAATGAGAGATTGCTGGAAAAGTTGAGCTAGGATCTCATTGTTCAAACCAAGAGGAGTGAGGACACCCATATACACTTTTAGGTAAAAATTGGGGGATGTGGTGCCATCAAATTTACCATGGAAAACATCTTGAACTTGGCAGGCAGTCTAGCTTTTGGAAAAAGTAGGAGAGACTCTACATCAATCAAGTATTTTTACTTCTTGATGCTCTTCAAGAACTTCTCAAAAGAGTCCATTTTCTCCATCATTTTTCTAACGCTGGGAGAGGCAGAATCATCCCTTGTTTGGCTCGGGGTGGCAATAGCATTAGAAGTAGCCCCTACCTCAGGAATCAACCCTTAGGCAGTTTGATCGCCTTTGGGTGGAATGAAAGTTTATTCTTTAGATCCCCTGGTCTAGTTGAGAGGAGCATTGCCATTCTAACTGGCAATTATCAAAGTCCTTACTTCCCTTAGGATGGTCTCTCTCTTAGAAACAATGGTATTTTGGAGGGAAGCATTCTATTTTGTTAGCATTGTTCAAAAATGGGTTTCTTATTCTCCGAGCATCTCTTCCATCAGTACTCTAAAGTCATTAGGTAGTGCCATTGTTGCTGTCGTTCTCTAGTAGAAGCAAACAATAAGAAGGGCATCAGTACACATCCGATGTAGAGGTTCTGTGCTCAATTCAGAGTTAGGGGGTGCTCAAGTTAGGTTTAGAGGCTTTTGAGTAGGAGGAAGCAGTGCACAAGCCAAGATTTAATGGCATGACTTGAGCATTGTCCCCAATTTGGGAAATGAAGGTGCATAGGTATGATCTAAGGCTTTTAAGGTATTCTAGGGTGCTCAGGTTTGTTTTGAGGCTTTTTGGTAGTTTGAGTTGCTCAGGTCCAGTTTTGATGCTTTTGGATAGGAGGAAGAAATGCACGAGCCAAGATTTGATGGCATGACTCGGGCATTGCCCCTAGTTTGGAAAGTGAAGGTGCTTAGGTATGATCTAAGGCTTTTGAGGTATTTTAGGGTGCTCAGGTCATTTTTGAGGGTTTTGGATACGAAGAAGCAATATACGAGCCAAGATTTGATGGCATGACTTCGGCATTGCCCCCAGTTTGGCAAGTGAAGGTGCTTAGGTCTAATATAAGGCTTTTGAGGTAGTTTGGTTTGCTGAGGTCAGTTTTGAGGTTTTTTTTATAATCTGAGATGCTCAAGTCCGGTTTGAGGCTTTTGGATAGTAGAAAGCAACACACGACCCAAGATTTGATGGCATGACTCAAGCATTGCCCCCAATTTGAGAAATGAAGGTGCTTAGGTCTTATGTAAGGATTTTAAGGTACTTTAGGGTGCTCACATCAATTTTGAGGCTTTTTGGTAATCTGAGGTGCTCAAGTCTAGTTTTGAGGCTTTTGGATAGGAGGAAGCAATGCACGAGCCAAGATTTGATGGCATGGCTCAAGCATTGCTCCTAGGTCGAGAAGTGAAGGTGCTTAGGTCTGATCTAAGGCTTTTGGGGTATTTTAGGTTGCTCAGGTCAATTTTGAGGCTTTTTTGGTAATCTGAGGTGCTCAGGTCTAGTTTGAGGCTTTTGGATAGTAAAAAGCAATACACTAGCCAAGATTAGATGGCAAGACTCGAGAATTGCCCCCAATTTGGGAAATGAAGGTGCTTAGGTCTTATCTAAGGCTTTTGAGGTATTTTAGGGTGCTCAGGTCAGTTTTGAGGCATTTTGGTAATCTGAGGCGCTCAAGTTCGGTTTGGAGGCTTTTAAATAGGAGGAAGCGATGCACGAGCCAAGATTTGAGGGCATACACCAGCATTACCCCCAGTTTGGGAAGTGAAGGTGCTAAACTCTAATCTAACGCTTTTGGGGTATTTTAGGTTGCTTAGGTCAATTTTGAGGCTTTTTTGGTATTTTGAGGTGTTTAGGTCCGGTTTTGAGGCTTTTGGATAGTAGAAAGTAATACGCAAGCCAAAATTTGATGGCATGACTCGGGCATTGCCCCTAGTTTAGGACGTGAAGGTGCTTAGGTCTGATCTAAGGCCTTTGAGGTATTTTAGGTTACTTAGGTCATTTTTTAGGCTTTTTGGGTTTCTAAGGTTCTCAAGTATGGTTTTGAGGCTTTTGGATAGGAGGAAGCAATGCACGAGCCAAGATTTGATGGAATGACACCTGCATTGCCCCCAATTCGGCAACTGAAGGTGCTTAGGTCTGATCTAAGGCTTTTAAGGTATTCTAGGGTGCTCAGGTTTGTTTTGAGGCTTTTTGGTAGTTTGAGTTGCTCAGGTCCAGTTTTGACGCTTTTGGATAGGAGGAAGAAATGCACGAGCCAAGATTTGATGGCATGACTCGGGCATTGCCCCTAGTTGGGAAAGTGAAGGTGCTTAGGTATGATCTAAGGCTTTTGAGGTATTTTAGGGTGCTCAGGTCAATTTTGTGGTTTTTTTTTTATAATCTGAGGTGCTCAAGTCCAATTTTGAGGCTTTTGGATAGAAGGAAGCAATGCACGACGGAAGATTTGATGGCATGACTCGGTTATTGCCCCTAGTTTGGGAAGTGAAGGTGCCTAGGTCTGATATAAGGCTTTTATGGTATTTTAGGGTGCTCAAGTCAGTTCTGAGGTTTTTTGGTAATATGAGGTGCTCAATTCTTATTTTTGATACTTTTGGATAGGAGGAAGCAATGCACGAGCCAAGATTTAATGGCATGACTGGGGCGTTGCCCCTAGTTCGGGAATTGAAGGTGCTTAGGTCTGATATAAGGTTTTTAAGGCATTTTAGGTTGCTCAGGTGATTTTTGAGGCTTTTTTGGTATCTAAAGTGCTTAGGTCCGGTTTTGAGGCTTTTGGATAGGAGGGAACAATACACGAACCAAGATTTGATGGCATGACCGGGTATTGCCCCCAATTAGGGAAATGAAGGTGCTTAGGTTTGATCTAAGGCTTTTGAGGTTTTTTAGGGTGCTCAGGTCAGTTTTGAGGCTTTTTGGTAATCTAAGGTGCTCAAGTCTAGTTTTGAGGCTTTGATGATTTGGTAATGTTTTGGTTACCACTGAATGGTTTATGGGTTACCACTAGATTAGTTTTTGGGTTACCGTTGCATGGTGTTCAGGTTGCCACTTGATTGGTGTTTGGAATACCACTAAAATGGTGTTTAGGATACCACTGGATTGGTGTTTGGGATACCACTGGATTAGTTTTTAAGTTACCCCTAGATGGTGTTTAGGTTACCACAGAATGGTATTTAGGTTACAACTGGATTGGTGTTTAGGTTACCACTAGATTGGTATTTCGGTTAACACTGGATGATGTTTAGCGTAACACTGGATTGGTATTTGGGACACCACTGGATTGGTGTTAGACTCTTAGTCCTTGGAATGTGTGAATACAAGAATGTTATGCCAAAAAGGTTTCATGATAAAGGATGCATATAATCCTAGGGATTGGTGGATTGGTTTGAGGGTCCCAGCCGCTAGAGTTGGTATATACCTCGTCATTTGACTATGTCATATCAAATGGAATAATTGGTATGCCAAACCCTTTACCCTAGTATGAGGAATGTAGGTGCGTTGGATGAGTGAGCTTTCTCGACCTAGGACAGCTTTCAGGAAGATTGCCCCAAGGTGATAATAGCAACTCGATTTGCTTAATTCTAATGACCGGAAAAGATCCCAAATGATGCATCTATGTGTATGCAAGGTGATTTTCAATTTGAACCCAAACTAGAGATCCAAAACCTACTCGATAGTCCTTTTACTACATTTTTTGGTTTGAAAAAATGTTTAAGGGTCCCCGACGGAGTCGCTAGCCTGTGAGCCCCCTCCTAGGTACCGGCGAAAAGACCTACGGTGGTAGCATCAGACCAGACGATCCCACTGGTCGGTTAGTCATGGAAGAAAATTGAATGTTGAGACTGGTCGAAACCTTACTATAGCCCTTCTCGGTTTATTTTGTTTTGGCCCTGTATGCAGCTTAGTTGTCTGGTTAATTGATCTGATTACTAATTTTATCATTTTAATGACTCTGTTTAGCACTTAAGTGATGTCTGGTTGGCTCTTTAAAGTGCTTTGACTGTGTGTTATGTGTTAGAGTTGTCACCTTACTTTCTTTTTGTTTTTGGGGAAATATAAGGTAAAAACCCATATTTGACTCCTTTTGTAAGCCACAATGGATAAAATGCGGTAGTCTCGAATCATTGGGTTCGAGTACTAGATTTTTTATTTCTTTGCATGTAGATCAACAGTTTGGATTTAAATTGAAAATCAAAATCATTATTTTGCATGAATGTCAATTTTATCGATGCATGGGCATGCTTAGAATGCATGTCAATATCTCGAATATAGTGCATCAACAGTAAGCAGATGTAATAAAGGTGTGTATTTCAGAGGGGAGCCCAACTTTAGCCTCGTTATCAAGGGGTTGCAGGTCATGCAACACATTTTCCTAAGTCCTAACTGGTCAGTTCGCTCTAGGGCCCGCTATTTAGGCTAAAATCCATAGGTATGCCTTTGTACCTCATTTGTATAAGAATCAAGGTGAACAAAATTCTACCATTAATCAGGATAGTAGGGTTTTGAAGGTGCCACTCTTAGACTGGGCTTATTAGTTTGTCGGCTGATTGCGGGCTCAATTTTGAAAACCGGTTCTGAGATTTTGTTAGATGAACCAGGCTTAGTTTGCTGAAGAGACCGGGCTTAAAGCATGCATAGTGCTGAACGGACCGAGCTTAACAGTTGGTAAAGCGCCTGATGGACAGAGCTTAATTGACAAAGTATGAGTTTAAGTGATTATACCCTCGTGCTTGTGACGCGGCCTGATCGAAACTCCATGATGGGTTGTCGACCAAGGAGGTCGAGTCTTCCTCTAAATATAAGCTAGGGTAGGGCACGAGGACCCGTATTATAGTTTTATAATATTGTTAAATGATAAATTATTAATCAATCACTATATTTGATTAATAATTAATCAGCTAACTAGTAGCTTTGGCATAAGGAAGGTCAAAGTGTGATCGAAAGTTGAAAGGATTGACTTTTGAGAGCCAAGTCGGGCTTTAAAATAAACTATGGAAGATGAGCAAAGTTGGACTTTATTGTCGTAAAATCGCAAAAGAGAGTATGAGAGTCGTTGATGCTTGAGAGGTGCTCGATCAAGTAATAAGAGGTGTGGAAATGAAAGGGGGAGTGTGCCTTTTATAGGCAAAGAGGGTGGCTGAGTCGGCCTAGTCAGCGCCAGCCACCCCTATATCGGCGCCAGAGATTTGCTTTTTGGTGCCGATGGAGGAGCCCAGCGGTGGCCTAGTCGGCGCCGCCACCGGGGTGATCGACATCACCGCTAAGGTTGACAGCGTTGATCCTGGCTAATTACTAGGATGCCCCTTCCTATTGGTTTCTGGGCTTCTAGGTTTTCGAGAGTTTGTTCGAGGCCCAAACGATGTCCAATCAAGCTGATTCTTGAACCATTGATTAAGCCGGATTGGACAGACTGAGCTTTAATTTATAAAGTCGAATCGAAGCTCCACGATTGTTTATCGACCAAAGAGGTTGAGTCTTCCTCTAATATAAGCTAAGGTAGGGCATGAGGACCCGTATTATAGTCCTTTATACTATTGTTAATTGATGAATTATTAATTAATCCTTAGATTAATTAATAGTGAATCAACTAACTAATAGCTTTGCCCTAAGAAAGGTCAAAGTGTGATTGAAAGTCGAAAGGATAAACTTTTATTACCCAAGTTGGGCATTTAGCTCAACTAAGGGAGAAGAGTAAAGTCAGACTTTATGGTCTTAGAATCGCAAATAGTGAGAATGAGAGTTGTTGATGCATGAGAATCACTCGATCAAGCAACAAGAGGTGCCTTGAATGAAGGGGGGACTGTAGTATTTATAGATAAAGAGGTGGCTAAGCCAGGGCAAATCAGCATCGATAATCGCTAGATTGGTGCTAATCAAGTTTCTTGGTGATGTTCATATTGATGCCGACCTAGGGCTGATCAGCGCAAATCATGGCTTTTTACTAAGATGTCGTTGCCCTTTGATTTTAGGGTTTTAGGGCTTCCAAGGGTTTGTTTAAGGCCCAAACAACTTCTGATCGAGCTGATTCTCACATTGTCGGAACCGTAACAGAATTTCCTGGGGCCTAATGCTAAAATCATTGTCAACCGTTTGCCCCCTCTGAGAGATCAGAGCTGATCAAGGCTTAGTCTATTGGACTCTGATTTCCCATTCCTAGGGGTTTGTGATGATGTATGGATTATCCTATATGAATTTCTTCTGATTTTGAGAAAATTTTTCTGAGGTTGGTCCAGTCTGTTTGGTTTTCTAGAGCCTTTCTTTACTTTACTATCCGATTAGAATGTATGGCTGGATCTAGGCTACTATCACAAATGTTTTGATTATGACTGTGCTTCAATTCAAATTTTGATGAGTCTCAAAAAGTCTTTTTTCTCAGGCAAAGGCAAGGCTCATCCTCCACATTTTCTATAAGTACGGGTGGCCTCATTTGCTTCAT
Source organism: Jatropha multifida (assembly GCA_948099535.1). NCBI lineage: Eukaryota > Viridiplantae > Streptophyta > Magnoliopsida > Malpighiales > Euphorbiaceae > Jatropha > Jatropha multifida. The sequence goes on along the minus strand of CANUEX010147287.1, from coordinate 29,189 downwards.
AATTGTCACTTGCTTCCTTCTCAACCTACTCTCAAAATTTTTGAAGACTTTTATTCTTTAGAAGAGATGGCTCAACAGCCGAGGCATGCTCCTCTAACAATTTTGAGCAACACCGTCTCCATTCTAAAGGATCTGGAATCCCAACTCTCAGTCCTCGACCAGGGCTCGGTATTTCCCTCATTGGCCCTTATGTTTTTGTTTTGTTGCACTTTTGCCCCTAATTACATCCCTGATAGATTCTAGGTTCACCTTGAACACTGATTATTGCATGTGACCCGTAGAAGCATAGCGCATTAGGGTGGTGCTCCCAATCGCTTTGTTAGAAACCACAACTAGGTCCTCTAATTTCTAGAGAATTATTCTTTTATCCCAAAATCCATTCTGTTAAGATTTTAGGTTTGATTTTGTCCCTAATTGAAAACATAGTCTCCTTAGACCCTATAGGTAGTGCTGATCGAAATTCAATTTTAATCTACCGTTTGGTCCCCAGTTTTTGGGTAAAATTACCTTTTTGCCCCTAGGGCCTATTTTTTGCTTCGATCAAAGTTGTAACCTCTTGTGACCTTGTAGATGATCCTCAAAGGAGTTTGATAGGTTTAAAAACTGTGTGTTGAGTTTGAACACTCTCGTGGTTGGTCTGAATACCCTATTTTAAGTCTGAATACTTCTGGAGTTGGTTTGAAACCTTGTTTAAGTTTAAATACTTCTGTAGTTGGTATGAAAATCCTATTTTAAGTGTTAATACTTCTATAGTTGGGTTTGAATATCTTATTTTAAGTCTGAATGATTCTGTAGTTGGACTGAAAACCCTATTTTAACTCTAAATACTTTTGTTATTGGTCTAAAAGCCCTATTTTAATTTTGAATACTTCTGCAGTTGGTTTGAAAACCATATTTTGAGTTTGAATACTTCTATCGTTTGTCTAAAAATCCTATTTTAAGTCTAAATACTTCTGTAGTTGGTTTGAAAATTTTATTTTAAGTCTAAATACCTCTGTAGTTGAATCTTATTTTAAGTTTAAATACTCTTGTGGTTTTTCCTGCGTGAAATGTTAGTTCTACTGCATATAACATTTTGCACTGTGGTGCCTGTTAGTCTATTAACTAGGCATGTATCTTAGGAATTGAATTTGAAATTCTAAAAACTGACATTTGCTTGATTGTGCATGTACGTGATAGGTAATTGCCCATTCTAGAGGATGTCGAGGAGACCTTAGCATAGCGGCAAGAGTCAAGCAAAGGTACTCTACTGTTGTCGAGATGATAACTCCTACCGACCTGTACTTTCAAAAATTGATGTTTGATTTTTCATGTGATTGTGCGTGTACCTAAAAGGCAACTACCATGCCAGAGGAGGTCAACAACACCTTAGCATAGTGGTAGGAGTTGTATAAAGGTACCCTAATGTTGCTTAGATGATAACTCCTATCGACTTGCACTTTCTAGTCGCGATAAAGAGCACTAATGCCTACTTCCACTTACTGAGGGCATTAGCAGAGAGATGGTGGGAGACTATTGAAACCTTCCATACAGCTATCGATGAGTGGAACCTTACTCCTTTGGCGTTTGCAGTTCTAATAGGGATTCGCTTTGGCTCTCGTTCACTGGATGTGGACTTTTCCATGCTCACGCTCGAGCATTTGACAGATCTATTAGGTTTTTCTCTGAAGCTTAGTCTTAGCGGGTCTTACCAACACAACACTCTCTAGAGCAATTAAGGGAGTTGAGCCGAGAGGGCAGCGATTGAGCTACCACTGAGTGGCTCACTCATGCATCTGTCCTTTTGATTTGTGCATGTAGTATTGCACATGACTGGGTAGATCACATAATCCTTTCCTTTGTTGCCTCTTTAATGGACTTGAAGCTACTTGGAGAGTATGACTGGGGGAGCATCTTTATGACATCGATGTACAATGACATGAGTCGATACAGCCACCATTGTCAAATCAAGTTAGGAGGCACTGCACACATCTGGGAGGTTTATTTTTTGAATCGCCTACATTTGCTTTTTGCACTGATTTTTTCTATTCTAAGATCCCTGATTTTCTATTTTGCAGGCTTGGGCTTTCTTCCTCTTCCCCTTTCTTACCCTCGTGCTAACCCAGAATGTGTTGTTGGAGATCCCAGCGATGCGCTGCTTCAGACTGGCTTTGACAGGGTAGCATACTAGGGAGAGCCATCTCATACTAAGGATAAGGTTTAACGAGTTGTCGATAGCTCAAGTCAGTCCTAATTGACACGCTAATTATTTTCTTGGGCCATAATCTGATTTTGACATCTGGGAGTAGGTGAGGATCTATATGTTCCACCAATTTCTCGAGGCTCATCTGGAGGGAAACTTATGTTGAGCTTGGGATATGACATATAGTTGGGTTCTCTTGTGGTGCAGGCCGATCAAGCACTACTATTTAGGTGAGTGGTTCTATCATCAGATATTGGGCCTGTACCAAACCCGACCAACCCTTCGGTGGAAATGTTTGACTTTATCGGCATTAAAAACCAAAATGAGAAGGCGAGGGGAGAGTCGATCGAGCCCTTCCTCTTACTCAGGGACACCTATGCAGACTAGGTTGCTACCACCTTAGCCCCTTGGATTGAGTCTCCTTTGGATAGGACCTCGGGCACATGGACTAGGTTGACTTCTCAAAGATAGGGCATCAGTGTAGAGTTTGTAGAGGATTTCGACGTAAACCTAGAGACCATTTTTTATGTAGTTGAGGGTATGGGGGTTGGATTTGGTCTGACTAGTCACCCCTTAGCTTCGATTAGGACCTCCGAGGGTGGCAATCATCTTCGTCTGGTCGTGCCCTTACTTTTGAGAGTTCTCGATTCACTAGTATTCCTCTTCGCTTGATGCCAGAATCATAGGAGAGAGTCCCTTATTTTGATTTAGGGAGGACCATTTATTATCCAATGCCTAAGGGTGTGCCTGACGGTTGGTCGGCGTACCTCGCTGACATGCTAGTAAGTCTCCTTTCTCCCTTCTGTATTACTATTTCAAGCTAACTCATGGTGCCAATCATTGACTCTTTTTCTGTTTACCTATAGCCAACTGTTAAGTGGGCCTAGGAGATTTCTAATGTGGTGGCAGATCTTTAAGCGACCCTTTCTGATTCCTTTATGTGCGACAGGATGGCAAACACGCTGCCTACAAAGAGAGAGCAGCGGTCAAGGAAACATAGCCAGTAGGAATTCCTTAAACCTAACATATGTTTATTGGTGCTAGTCATTGTATTAGTACATTTTGGGTTGGTGCGCCCTTGCAAGATCTGCTTACCCCTTCTATTCGCAGAATTTTCTATTTTATTGTTGTATGTCTACTCTGCTTATCATATTTGTTTGCACTGAATGCTCAAACCTATGATTAAACTGGTTGCCTATATGTGAACATTACACTTATTACCTGTTCTAGATTTGCCTTGGCGTTGATCACCCTATTTTATTGAATTGGCGCTGGTCGCCCTATTTTTGGCACTGATTGCCTTGTTAATTGGATTGTCTTAGCGCTTATTGGCCTTTTTTAAAAGTCTTGACATTGATTGCCCTGTTTGTGTGTATTTTGGCGTTAGTCGCTCTGTTTGCTGGATGTTGTGGCACTAACCATCTTATTTTGAGTTCGGTGATGCTGATTGCCCTATTATGAGTGTTACAACATTGATTGCCCCTTTTGAATTGGGTTTGCACTGAGTTGCCTATTTTGAATGTTTTGGCATTGATCGCCCTGTTCGATTTGAATTCCGTGCTAATCACCCTGTTTGATTTGAATCTGGTGTTGATCGCCTTGGTATGAGTCAGCACTGATTGCTTGATTTCTGAGATTATTTCGGCGCTACTCACCCTGTTTGAATTTTTTGCTGTTGGTCACCTTGTTCTAAGTGTCTTGGCATTGGTCATGCTGCTCTAAGTGCTTTGGCGCTGACCGCCCTGTTTGTTGGATTTTTGCACTAAATTGCTTGTTTTGATGAATTCTGCAATGAATTGCCTGTTTCTTTTTCAATATAGTTTGACCTAAAAATGACGATCAGTTTTGAGCAAAAGCAATTATGCATGATGTGTGACATGCCACTTCTGACTGTCTGACTTAATTTTTGAGAGAGTGTATGTTTATGGAAAACCCAGGCTCGATCTACTAATATTCACTTTGAAAATGATTTTTAGGTTCTGCTAAAATTTTCTTTTTTTCTTCCTTTTTCTTTTTCTTTCTTTTTTTTTCTTATGGACACATCGGCGCCGGGGTACCTGAAACTTGTGTCGTGGTCTATCAAAATGGTGCCATTTTAACACTACATGTAGCATAAATCGACACCATTTTAGGGCCAATCTACACCAATTAAGGACTGGCCAGTGCTGGTGCAACCTACGGGTGGAGGTTACGAGCCTAGAAATACCTCATTTATGGCTTTAAAATGGTGTCGTTTTATGCCCCAAGGCCTGATTTTTCCAAATTTTAACACACTCTGCCAAAAATAGAGCCATTCATTAGTTATGGCATGCGAAAATGGACCAAGAAGTTGACAAGGGTCGGGAAAATAAATTTGAGCTAGTACGATATGGCTTCTTTTGTGACACTAAGAGGCTTGCCGATAGATCGGGTTTTTCTAGATGCATGTATCCACCTCTGGGATCCATAAGATAATGTGTTTGATTCAGCACATATTCTAGGGAGATGTGCCTGACAGATGAGGAGTTTACGATTTTATTAGGCAGTAGTTCTAAGAGGGCTCCGGTAGTTCCACTGTCCAGGATTGGGTTTTTCAAGAGTTTCATGAGGATGTTGGGTCTCCCTATCGTAGAGGCTATGGAGCTGGTAGTAGAGGATCGAGTAGATTTGGCTAGGCTAGTTGAGCAATATCTGGATCCACTCGAGTTTATTGACCTGGAGCACCAAAGGTTGGCTTTGGTTTTCTGCTTAGTAAGCACTAGCATACTATCTACTATGTAGGCCGGGGAGATTTGAGAGTGGCAGACCTGGTCCTTCAGATGGAGCGAGGTGCCAAGATCACCAGCATGGCCTTAGCAGAGATTATTCTAAGCCTCAATCGAGCTTATAGGGTAGAGCTGATCTGGTCAACTAGTCCGATCTTACTTCAAGTAAGCATTCTCGAGCTAGCTTATTTAGTTCCTAAATAGGTGCTTTTTTGAAAAAAGGCTTAGGTTCAAGTTGCATATGAATGTCTATCTTAGGATTTGAATAGTGGAGGCAAGGTGGGGCCTTACATGCTCTAGAAAAGGCTTGAATTGTTTTAGTTAGGGTGCAGCGGGATCTATTTGGTTAAGGGATCTTGCATGTGAATGCCTATTTCTTTTCTCTGTCATAGTGCAATGTCTGATTTTGCAAGTTTGGTTAAGGGATCATTTGAGGGTGGTGGAACCCCCACGACGTCATCCATATGAGCCATCATAGTACCAATCTAGACGATTCATGATAAGACCCAAGTTAGAGGACGAGAGGTTGTAGTGGTTACTGGCACTGAGACCGAATCAGATTCTGTAAAGGTGTGACTGGTATGAGATTAGCATATTTTTTATTCAGTAATCTGTATGCCAGGTGGCTTATCTACTTGGTATGCTTAGCGTCACATTCTACCTCGGTTCTAAGATGATGAGGCAGATGGGGAATATTCAAGGTTGCCACTAGTTGAAGCCCTTTTTAAGGATATATTGATTTCTCCTCGGAGTACTGTGGCTATATTGGGTAGCTAGTCGAGAGGGGCCCGTGTGGATGAGATTGGAGTTTCTGGGGGTAGGACTGCTGCTTATGAGGCATGGTGGGCTGCTCAACATGGTGACCAGGAGAGAGAGCATAGAGCGACTCTGACTCAAGAGATAGACGCTAGAATACAGGTGGTGACTAAGACGACCCTAGACTCTACTAGACGAGTTGACCCACAGGATTCTGTTGACTGTAGGGAGAAGCCTCCAAGGCAGCACAGACGGTTTGCCTAATCCCTTAGTGCATGCCGACCTTATCTTGTTAGGGTAGGATTTTGTTCTTTTGACTTTTGACTCAGCTTGTATTTTTGTAAGGGCTTTGAGATAGGACATTGACCCACGATGCATAGAGGGTTCATTTTTCCACACATTTTGATTTTTTTTTACACTCTGGATAGTAGACACACAGATGACCGACACAGATAGATGGGTGACAGGGATAGATGCATGAGTGATAGGACTTTTGTGATTTTCTTTTTACATAACTTGTATTGATTTGAGATATGTAAAAATTGAATCATTTTGAAACTTTCAGATAGGAAATTTAGTTTTATCCTTTATGAGATTGCCCCTTATAGGCCTTAATATTTTACCCAAGCCACCCCTTCGGGTTTTCAACTTAGTAAGCTACCCTAACTTTTGCCTAAGCTGCCCTTGTAGTTTTTTGACTTAGCGGGCTTTTAATTGTGCCTATGTCACCTGCCCTTTCATGTTTTCAACTTAGCTCATTTTGTTTCAATTTTGATTTTTATTTCATTAATTGGCACAGAAAATCTAGAATTTTCAAAAGAAGAAGAGCAAAATGTATTTTTGATTATTGCTGTGACTACACCCACAGGTTGGGCTACTTACGTATCCTATACTTTTGGAACATATTTTTGGGAGTCAGTTCACCGTAGTTCAGCTTAACAGTGACATGCATGAGCAATATTTCTGGTGTTAATGTATGAATGCATTCATATAAAGTATCTTTTGAGTTGATCCAAGTTGCATGGATTGATGAACTCGTTACCATTTATGTCGAACAAGATGACATCGCCTCTGAAGAGAATTTTCTTTAATATGTAGGGGTCTGCCCAGGTTGGCCTGAATTTACCCCAAGGATCCTATACAGGAGCTCTGATTTCCTTGAGTACAAGACAACGTTCTTCGAGTTTATAATCCCGGATTCTCTTGTTGAAGTGTCTTGTTATCCTCTGTTGGTAGCTCTAAATCTGATTAAGAGCTTCTAGCCTTTTCTCGTCAATAGCATTCAATTGATTATGATAATCCTAGATCCATTTCGATTTGAGCAACTGACTTCTCTCATTACCCTAGCTGATGTGATCTGAACTTTGATAGGGAGGACTACTTTCATGTCATGCATAAGTGAGTAAGGTGTTGCCCTTATTGGTGTCTTAATGGAGGTTTTGTATCTCCATAAGGAAAACGGCAGATGTTCATGCCAATTTATATGATTGTAAATCATCTTCTAGAGGATGTTCATGATGGACTTGTTTGCTGCTTGGATCACTCCGTTAGTCTGTGGCCTGTATGGTGAAGAGCGATGGTGTTGAATTTTGTATCTTGTCATTAGGACGGAAAATTATTTCTAGAAATGAGACCCACTTTTTGATATGATCTCAAAGGGAACTCCGTATCTGCATATGATGTTTGTCTGGATAAATTGAGCTACTTTCTTGGAATTCAGAACATGATTAGAACACTTGGGAGTGATTCTGCCAATCACATTAATTCCACAACTCACAAAGGGCCATGGCATGGTGATAGGGTGAAGAGCTATTGGGGGCGATTTTTGGAGCTTGGCATAAATCCGGCATCTATGACACTTCTGAACAAACTTGACGCAGCATAGTAAGCCAATAATAACCTTGATTGGTGATTTTGTGGGCTAGAGTCATTCCATTCATGTGGGGGTCTTCCTCTCCGCCATGTACCCACTCCATTTTCTGTTGAGCTTCTTCTTTAGTCACGCACCTAAGATGTGCCTGATTCCATGTTCGTTTGTATAGAATCCCATCCTTGTAGAGATAGCTTTTCGATAATTCTTAGAGAGTCCTCTTGTCAGACTTAGAAACTCCCTTAGGGTATTCTTCCTTTTCCAACTAGTTCTGAATATCCTAATACCAAGTCTTATCAGTGAGTTGGATATTGCAGCAATAGGCTAGCTATTGATGAATCTGAATATTTAGGGGCTTGATGACCAATTCAAGGCTGACATCAATCATCAAAGCAAGAGTAGCCAGTATGTCGATAAACTGATTTTTGGCCCTGGGTAAGTAGTGGAATGACAATTCCTCGAATTACTGACCTATGAGGCCCCTCTTGGGTGCCATAGGAAAAGGCTCGTGGTGTAGAGCCTCTTTAGACAGTCCCATTGGTCCATTAATCACAGAAAAAAATAGGTGGAACTCTCTTATGGTTCCTTTTGTCCTGTGAATATGACTTATTTATTTGATTAATTTATCTTATTACCAATTTATCAATTTTATAACTCTATTTAGCGCTTAAGTGATGTCGGGTTGGCTCTTTGGAGTGCTTTGAATGTGTTTGGTGTGTTCGAGTCGCCACCTTAATTTATTTTTATTTTTGGGGAAAATATAAAGCAAAAACCCTGTGATTGACTCCTTTAGTGTGCCGCAATGGACAAAATGCACTAGCCTCTAATAATTGGGTTCGAGGACTAGATTTTCGGTTTCATTACGTATGAATCAAAAGTTTAAGTATAATTGTAAGTCAAAAGGTGTTGTTTTGCAAGAATGTCAATTTATTGATGCATGAACACACTTATAATGTGCGGCAATATTTGAAATAAGGTGCATTAAAAGTAAGTAAAATGAAATAAGGGTGTGTAATTCGGAGGAGAGCCCAACTCTAGCCTCGTTTATCGAGGATTCTAGGTCGTGCAACATATTCTCCTAAGTCCCGTCTGATCAGTTTGGTCGAGGGCTCGCTACCAAGGCTAAAATCCATAGGTATGCCTTCGTACCTTATTTTTATGAGGTTCAGGGCGCATGAAGTTCTACCATCGATTAGGATGGTAGGATTCTAAGGATGCCACTATTTAGAGTGGGCTTACTGGTTTATCGGCTGATTCTAAACTTTAGTTTGAAAACTGGTTTTCTAGTTTTGACGAATGGACCAGGCTTAGTTTGCCAAATGAACTGACCTTAAAGCATGAATAGTGTCGGACGGACAAGTCTTGACAGTTGATAGAGTGTCAAACGGACTGAGCTTCTAAATTGACAAAGTCTAAGTTTAAGGAACTATACCCTCATGCTTGTGATGCAGTCGGATCGGAGCTCCACGATTGTTGTCAACTAAAGAGGTTGAGTGTTCCTCCAATATAAGCTAAGGTAGGGCATGAGGACCCATATTATAGTCTTATAATATTGTTAAATGATGAATTATTAATCAACCGCTAGATTTGATTAATAATGAATCAATTAACTTGTAGTTTGGCCTAGGAAGATCAAAGTGTGCTTGAAGGTCGAAAGGATCGACTTTTGAGAGGCAAGTCGGTCTTTAACCTCAACCAAGAAAGATGAGAAAATTCAAATTTTACAATCATAGAATCGTAAAAGTGAGAGTGAGAGTTGTTGATGCTTGAGAAGTGTTTGATCAAGCAATAAGAGGTGTCTTGAATGAGGGCGAAGTGTGCCTTTTACAGGCAAAGTGGGTGGTTAAGCCAGCTTAATTGGTGCCAACCACCTCCTTTATTATGCTAGAGATGTCCTGATCGACATTGGTTGGGTGTCCTGGCAGTAGCTTGATTAGCATCGGCGCTGATCTTGATTGATTACCAAAATGCCCTTGTTTTTTTATTTTTGGGTTTTTAGATTTCTGGGAATCCGTTCAAGGCCTAAATGATGTCCGATAGAGCTGATTCTCATGCCATTGGAACCAAAGCAGAATTTCCTAAGGCTTGGTGCTAAGATGACAATCAACAGTTTGCCTCCTCTAAGAGATTGGAGCTTATCAAGACCAGGTCTGTCGGACTACGATTTCAACATTTTTGAAAATGAACTTGGTCTGAGAACCATACCTAGAAGTCTGTGGCAATGTTAAACAACCTTCATCTAATTTTTAGAAATTTTTTCTAAAGCCAGTCTAATCTATCTGATTTTTTGGGGCTTGTCTGTAGTTTTCTATCTGATCGGAATGTGTGGCTAAATTCGAAATTCTGTCACGAACGTTTTGACTATGACCTTTTGTTGACCAGAGTTTGAATAAGTATCAAAAAGCTTATTCTTCCTAGCAGGGGCAAGACTCGTCCTCCCTATTTTCTATAAATAGGGGGGGGGTGATCCCATTTGATCACACCATTTTCTATGAGGATGGCCCAATAACCAACGCATGCTCCCCTAACAACTTCAGGCAATATTGACTTAATCGTGAGGGATCAGGAATCTCATCTTTCAGTTCTCGGGCAGAGCACCGTAGTCTCTAATTAGATGCCTAATATATTCTATGTTCACCTTGAACACTAATTGTTGCATATGAACTATAGAAACATAGCGTATTAGGATGGTGCTTCCTAATTGCTTTGTTAGAAGTTGCAATTAGGTCCTCTAATTTCCCAAGAATTATGCTTTTACCCTAAAATCCTTTATGTTTAGATTTTAGGTCAATTTTTGTCTCTGATTGAAGAGAGAGCCTCCTTAGACCCTGCAAGTAGTCTAGTTGGATTCCAATTATATTTTATCGTGCCGTCCCTAATTATTAAAATAATTACTATTTTGCCCTTATTGCTTGTTTTGGCTCTGATTGGGGCTTTGACCTCCTGTGACCCTATGAATGGTCCTGAGAGGAGTCTGATAGGTTTGAATACCCTAATGTGAGTCTGAAAACTCCTGTTGTTGGTCTAAAAACCCTGTTGTGAGTGTAAAAACTCTATACTCGGTCTGGTAACCCTATTTTAAGTTTGAAAACTTCTGTAGTTGGTCTGAAAATCCTTTTGTAAGCTTGGAAACTCCATAGTTTATCTGAAATTGGTTTCAAAATTTTGTTGTCATTTTGGAAACTCTATAGTTTATCTAGAATTGGTTTGAAAACTTTGTAGTTTATGTGGAATTTGTCTAAAAACCCTATTGTAAGTCTAGAAACTCTATAGTTTATCTGGAATTGGTCTGAAAACCTTGTTACAAGTCTGAAATGTAACAGTCCATTTTACAAAGTCATTTTTCAGTGTCGATAATAATAATCTACCGGTCTGTGAATAGTACCATCGGTCCAAGACTTGGTATTATTTCGGTCCGAAAAAATTACTACATATGTTTAATATTTTATTTAATATTTTTGGAGCATGCTTACATGATTTAGGTGGGTAGAAAATATTTCATGAATATTTTTGGAGAATTAAGGTATTTAATGAATAGTATTTTCTAGTGTAGTATGTTAAGAAATAATTGAGGGATTATTTTTGTGGAATTAATTTAATTAATTGGTGGAGTTAAACAATATTTGGAAGAGAGTTATTGATGAATATTTAGAGTCATTAGATGAGAATACTAAAGACTTTATCATAGTCATTCATTTGGCACAAAATCAAACTACCACCAAACTACCACCAAACGACCATTAGATGAATGTCTCTCTTCTCTCTTTCTCTTCCATTTGCTTCAATTTCTTACCTTCAAACTACCACCAAACTACCTAATAAAACCAAAGATTAGTGATTAAACCTTAAGAAATAAGTGGAAGAAGTAGTAATTGGTGATTAAAAGCAAAGCAAATTGGTGTTGCCATTAAAGTAAGTAAGTTGTGATTTTGATTTTAAGGATTTAATTAAGGAATTCATAGTATTTATATGTTAGATTATGCTTTAAATCATGCTCCATTCTCATCTTAAATCATTTCTTAATTCTAATGGATATTTTTCCTACTTTTTAACTTGAATTATGGTGTTTTATGGAAGGGAACACTTTCCCCTTTTGATGACCTAATGAGGCCGAATCACCCTAAGCTGGTAATGCATGTGTTTTGTCTTTTTAAACATTGATTTCTAAGTATTTAAAGTTCTGTATGAGTGTGTATTTAAGAGACATGATTTGATTTGGAACGTACGAAAGATTTGATAAGTATTTACAAGTTGTAAGTAAGGTAATTTTGAAATAATAAGTATTGAGTTATGAAATATTTTGCAAAAGACTTATGTATAAGTAATAAGGCTATTTGTAAGAGAATGGTTTGATTTGGGCTCTACTATGCATGATTGAAATGTGATAAGATGAGATTTATTCCGATATGTGAGCATGCTCGACTTATCAGGCCATTCTGTTATGTGAAAGCTATGATCATATGCTAGGGTTATCAACCCTTCTGAATAAGCAGACGCGCTTATTATTATGTGATATGTGGTGGCGCTTTCACAGGCCACAATTATGTGATATGTGGTGGCGTTTTCACAGGCCAAAATTATGTGATTCAGAAATCGAACCTATTTATATTTCTTTCTGTATATGTATGAGCCCTTATCTAAGAATGAAATTTTATTCTGTTATAAGAAAATCGAAGATATATTCGCATTTATGGAATTTTTCTTATTTTTTTGGATTATGAAATAATTTTTAAGAATGAACTTCTTTATGATTTTTGAAATATTTTTTATTTAATTAGTATGTCTTCAGTACTTACTATATAATTTATTTGAATACTTTAAAACATATTTGAGATTTGTTGCTTTGGCAATTCTTTGTTATTTTAATCGATAATTATCTAACACCACTGAGTCTTCCACTCAGTGCGTTGATTTTTATCACACGCAAGTTGTGAGCAGTGGATGCTACCTGAAGACCGAAGGCGTAGCATCAGAGAAGAAATTGTGATTAGAGTAGGATAAGTTTTGAGATGTAATTTTGGCATGTATACAATTACTGTTAAGTATCAAGGTTGTAAATATTAGATTTGTAAATTAATAAGAATTGTGGTTAATTAAGTAATATCTTCCTATTATATTTATGGTGTGCGATTGTTAATAAATATTCCGCTGAATGAATGGTAAAATTATATGTTAGAACCTATATGAATGAATGAGTATTTCGAAGTGCTGTGTGACAGAATGTGTTGATTTGGAGTTTTCGGGACTTGGAGGAACAAATATTGAAAGTGTATTTGTTTTCTTTGTGTGGCAAGTTAATTTTTAGGGGAAACTCTTGCGAATTTTTCATAGGAATCTCCTTAAACTTTATTTTATAAAAATATTACTTGCCTCCTTATGAAAACATAGCCACTTCTAATATATAATCTAGAGTTAATAAGTAAGTTACGACGGTGCTCCGGCACCGAATGTGGCATTCGTCGTCTGGTCCTCTGGGATTAGGCGGTGGGTGTTAGATGAAAACTCTATTGTTTATCTGGAATTGGTTTGAAAATTCTATTATAAGTCTGGAAACTCTATACTTTATTTGGAATTGGTCTCAAAACTCTATTGTAAGTCTGGAAACTCTGTGTTTATCTGGAATTAGTCTAAAAACCCTATTGTACATCTGAAAACTTTTGTTTTGTGCTTGCATATCTGTTCTACATATCTTATATGTTTGCACTGAATGCTTGAATTTTGATGTTCGCACTGGTTGCTTATTTTGAGTTTGGTTTGGCGCTGGTCACCCTATTTCTGTATTTATTGTGGCGTTGGTCGCCCTGTTATGAAGTTTGGCGGCACTAATTGCCTTGATTCTAAGTCTAGTGGCACTGGTTGCCTTGTTATGAATGAATTTAGCATTGATCGCCCTACTTAAATGTGTTGGCATTGGTCACCCTGTTTACTGAGCTGGCTCAGATTACCCTACTTCTGCCAAGTTGGGGCTGATTGCCTTGTTTAATTATTAAGTTGGCGCTAATCACCCAATTATGAATGAGTTTGGCACTGATCGCCCTATTTATGAATGATTTTGGCAATGATTGCCTTGTTCGAGTTGGTGTTGATCGCCCTATTTATTGAGTTGGCGCATGTCGCACTATTTCTACTAAGTTAGCATTGATCGCCTTATTTATTTGTTAAGTCGGCGCTGATCACCCCACTTTTCTTTCGTTTGACCTGAAAGTCACGGTCAGTTAAACAGAATTAGTATGCATGATACATGACATGCCACTTCTAATGGTTCGGCTCGATTTTTGAAAGGGTGTATGAAAAAATCGACCTGGACCGAGTTTATTCAGAAGCTTCATAAGGATGGACCGAGTTTTTTAGGAGCTTCATAAGGATGATGGTTCTCTCTGTGGTAGAGGTTAGGGAGTTAGTAGTAGAGGATTGAGTAGATTTATCTAAGTTGGTGGAGCAATATAAGGATCCACTGGATTTTGTTGACCTGGAGCAGCAGAGGTTCAGGACTCGAGCTTTGGTTTTCTGCTTGGTGAGCACTGATATATTGACTGGTTTAGTAGGTTGGGGGAATTTGAAGGCGACAAACCTAGTCCTTTAAATGGAGCGAGGCACTGGCATTGCCAACATGGCTTTGGTGGAGACTATTTTGAGCCTCGACTGAGCTTACAGGGTAGAGGGGATCTAGTCAACTAGTTCAATCCTGCTTCAGGTAAGCATTCTCGAACTAACTCATGTTATGCATAGATAAGGTGCTTTTTGAGAAAAGACTTAGGTTTGGGCTATACATAAATGCCTGTTTTAAGATTTGAATAGTGGGGCCAATGTTAGGTCTTGCATGCTTTAGAAAGAGACTTGAACTATTTTGGTTACATTATAGCTGAATCTATTTAGGTAAAGGGGTATTGCATGTAAATACTAATTTCTTTTCTATTTCATAGTGCAATGTCTGACTTTGTATGTCTGGTTGAGAGATTATCTGAGGATAGTGGAGCCACCACGACGTCGTCCATATGAGCCATCACAGTATCGATCTAGACGAGTCGTGGTGAGACTCGAGTCAGAGGAGGAGTGGCTATGTTGGTTATTGGCGCTGAGGTCGGATCAATTTTTGTGGAGGTGTGACTAGCATGAGATTAGCCGATTTTTGGTTCGGTCAGTTGGATATCAAATGGCTTATTTGCTTAACATGGATGACATCATATTTTATCTTAGCTTTAGGCTAAAGAGATAGATAGGGCATGTTTAAGGGTTTGCAGCAGCTGGAGGTCTTATCCGAGATATATTAATTTCTACTCGAATTATTGTGGCCATATTGGATAGCTAGTTGAGAGGGGCTAATATGGTTGAGGCTAGAGTTTCTAGGGGCAGGACTGCTGCTTATAAGGCTTGGTGGCTTGTTGAGCATGGTGACTGGGAGAGAGAGCGTAGAGCGACTTTGACTCAGGAGATGGACGCTAGACTCTAGGCAGTGACCGAGATGACCTTAGACTCTACTAGACGAGTTAACCTAGAGGATTCTGATAACTTAACCCATATTTTTTGTGAGGCCTTTGAGATAGGATACTGACCCATGACGTATAGAGGGTTCAGTTGACACACTTTTGTTTTTTGACACTCTAGATAGTGTATACTTAGGCAACTAACACAGATAGACAAATGACAAAGATAGATGTCTGAGTGATAGGACTTTTGTGATTCTCTTTTTACATAGCTTGTGCTGATTTGAGATATGTAAAAGGGGAATCATTTTGACACTATTGAGAAGGAAATTTAGTTTTATCCTTTATAAGATTGCCTCTTATAGGCCTTAATTTTTTCCTAAGCTACCCCTTCGGATTTTCGACCTTATAGGCTACCCTAACTTTTGCCGAAGCCACCCTTTCGACTTTTTAACTTAGCAAGTTTCTGATTTTACCTAAGTCACCTGCTTTTGTAGGTTTTCAACTTAGTTTGTTTTTTTTTTTATTTTTGCTTTTTTTGTTAACTGGCACAAAAAATTTGAAATCTTCATGAAAAGAGGGGCAAAAATGTACTTTATTATTGTTGTGACCGCACCAATAGATTGAGTTACCTACGTATATCGTACTTTTGGTACATATTTTTGGGAGTCAAGTCACCGTAGTTCAACTTAATGGTGACATAGGGGAGCGATATTTCTAGTGTTAAGGCCTGAATGTATTCGCACAATGTATCTTTTGAGTTGATCAAAGTTGCATGGGTTGGTGAAATCATTGCCATCTATGTCAGACATGATGACACCGCCATCAGAGATAATTTTCTTCAGTATGTAGGGGCCTGCCCAGTTTGGCCTCAATTTACCCTAAGGATCTTGCATGGGAGCTCTGATTTCCTTAAGTATAAGACAACCCTCCTTGAGTTTCTAATCCTAGATTCTCTTATTGAAGTGTCTGGCTATTCTCTATTGGTAGCTCTGAATCTGATTAAGAGCTTCTAGCCTTTTCTCATCAATAGCATTCAATTGATTATGATAATTCTGGACCCATTTTATTTCGGGCAATTGACTTTCTCTCCTGACCCTAGCTGATCTTATCCGAACATCGATAGGGAGGACTACTTCCATCCTATATACAAGTGAGTAAGGTGTTGCCCTAGTTCGCATTTTGATGGAGGTTATGTATCCCAATAAGGCAAAAGGCAAATGCTCATGCCAACTTCTGTGATTGTGAATCTTCTAGAGGATATTCTTGATGGACTTGTTCGCTGCTTTGATTGCTCCATTGGTTTGGGGCTTGTATGGTGAAGAGCGATGGTGCCAGATTTTTTACTTAGTCATCAAGACAGAGAATTCTTTCTGGAAGTGAGATCCATTGTCCGATTTGATCTGAAAGGGAACTCCGTATTTGCATATAATATTTTTCTAGATGAACTCCATATTTGAGAGGAGGCAGCTTCTACCCATTTGGTGAAGTAGTCGATAGCTACTAAGATGTACTCATGCTAATTAGAAGACTTAAGAGTGATTCTGCCAATCATGTCAATTCCCCAAGTCACAAAGGGCTGTGGTATGGTATCGAGTAAAGAGTAATTGGGGCCAACTTTTGAAGCTTAGCATAAATCTGGCATTTCTGACATTTCTGAACAAATTTGACGCAGTTTGATAGCATGGTGAGCCAATAATAACCCACTCCATAATCTTATGGCCTAGTGCCATTCCATTCATGTGGGGGCCTTACTCTCTGCTATGCACCCACTCCATAATCTATTAAGCTTCTTCTTCAGTTACGCACCTGAGATGTGTCTGATTCCATGTCCATTTGTACAAAATACCATCCTTGCAGAGGTAACTTTTTGACAATTCTCGAAGGGTCCTCTTATCAAACTTAGAGACACCTTTAGGATATTCTTCCTTTTCTAACCAAGTCTGAACATCCCAGTACCAAGGCTTACTGTCGATGAGTTGGAGATTATAGCAATAGGCTGTTGTTGATGAATCTGAATATTCAAAGGCTTAATGACCATATCAGGGTTAGCATCAACCGTGGGAGCAAGAGTTTCCAATGCATCGACAAAGTGATTCTTGGCCTGTGGTAAGTAGTGGATTGATGATTCCTCGAATTATTGAGCCAACTGATCTAGGCATCGAAGGTAGGGGATCAAATGCTATTCTTTGATCTTCCATTTCTTTAATGCTTGGGAGACTGTCAAGATGGAGTCTCCTTTAACCATTAAGAGTTTGATCTAAATACTTAGAGCTGCCTCCAATCCGACTATACAAGCTTCATATTCTGCTTTATTAGTATTAACTTGAAATGTCAACTTAATACTGAAGGGTAGCTATTCCCCATCTAGAGTTACTAGAACCACGCTGATGCCATAACCCTAATGGTTGGCGGCCCAATCAAAATATATTCTCCATTGGTCTATCTAAATCTATAGAATGTCCTTGTCTGGAAACCTGATGTCTGCTATATTTGCATTGTCGGGAGATGCAACTAGGTGATCTGCTATCACACAACCTTTGATTTCCTTCATTGCAACAAACTTCAAATCAAAAGCAGCAAAGATGGTAGCCAATTTAGCAATCTTATTGTCTAGAACAAGCCTCTCCATAAGGAATTTTAAGGGATTCTAGTCAGCAATGACATGAGTGGTGTCAGAGCAAAGGAGCTTGGTGCAAACCCATGCCAAGTCTAAGCAGAGATGTTCAATCTTGATGTACCTCAATTCTATTTCCAACATTCACTTACTCAAGTATTAAATGATGTTCTCCTTATGAGAATCTAGTGCTTCTTGTGCTAGTATAGCTTCGATGGCTTCATCTGTCACTGATAGATAAAGAAGGAGTGGTTTCCCGAGCCTCTGAGGCCGGAGAATCAGAGGATGGAGTAGATATGCTTTGACCTATTCAAAGGCTTTCTGGCATTAGTTATCCCACATTTTCAGGGTGTCTTTCCTCAACTTCTTGAAAATCAGTCCACAAGTGTCTGCTAGTTGTGAGACAAACTGACTGTTGTATTGAAGGGGGCCTAAGAACCCCCTAATCTCCTTTTTCATCTTAGAAAGTTGCATCTTGATGATAGCTTTAGACTTTGATGGATCAATCTCAATCCCTCTTTTAGAGACCATGTAGCTTAGGAAGATGCTAGATGGAGCTCTGAAAAGGCATTTAGTGGAATTAAGCTTCAATTGTACTGGCGAAGCCTGAAAAAGAGCTGCTCAAGGGCAATTCGGTGGCTTGGTCCTTCCCTAGTGTGGACAACTATGTCATCGACATACACCTCTACATTCTTATGTATTAAGTCATGGAACATCGTGGTGGCCATCCTCTAATAGGTGGCGCCAGCATTTTTCATACCAAATGGCATCATCTTATGACAAAAGGTGCCCCATTTTATGATGAACGAAGTCATCAGCTTATTCGATTGATTGACTGGTATCCAGTTATACCCTGCATAGAGATCTGTGATTGAGATCACACTAGACCCTGCCAATGTGTGTTAAAAGGGAAGTTATCCTTGGGACATGCCTTGTTCAGATTCTGATAGTCGATGCAAATTCTGATCTTGCCATCTTTTTTTAGAACTAACACTATGTTGGTTAACCATATCGAATAGTCAATGGCTTCGATGAAGTTGTTCTCCAATAACTTAGTTGTTTCCTCTTTGATTCTGAGAGAGATCTCCAGTTTTTATCTTTAGAGTTTCTATTTTATTGGCTTGATGTGATCATATGTAGGAATCTTATGAACGGCAATGTCTGGATCTATACTGGTCATGTCACTGGCTATCCATGTTAAACAATCTGAATATTGCATGATGAGCTTTGTTAACTCCTGTTTCCAATCACATTCGTGCATAATAAATGTATGCTTTGGGTCATTTTCTGTGCCAATGTTTATTTGTTCTTTTGTTACTTTTAATTCTTTTTCTTTTTCATTTTTTGTTTTCCCGGCAATCTCATTCAAGGTGGAGAAAGGGTAATAAGAAAACTGAAACTTCTTATTATTGATGAAAGTGCCATGATCAACATTTACATTAAGCTTGACAAAGAGATCCCCTAATTCAAACAGGGAAGATAGAGAAAACTTAGAAGACTCAAAACTAGACTAGACACTAAACTGGACTTTGACACAAGTTCGGTTTGTGACTCATACTCAGGTTCAGGTAGGAGGAAGGTGGACTACTCTATGCGCTCCTCTAGGTACCGATTCTGCAATGGTGTTTGGATGGGCTATATGAGGCTTGTGCGGTTTGTTTTCACTTATCGATAATCATGCACAGGTAAAATAGGGATGTCTCCTTGTTGTCCTCCCAATCAATCTGGAGCTTAAAAAGAGGCTCATAGTCTTCTATTAAGAGCCTAACACCAAAGAGAAGTTCAAAACTAGAGATTAGTCTTTTGGTTGAAGGCAATGCCATGGTTCTTAAAACAAGTAGTAGGGTTCAAATTCCCTTTCTCTGACAAAGTAACCATTAAGGGTTTTGAAGTATGGGCACATTAGAATGTCCCTTATTTCACCTCATATTCTTGCCTTCTGTTTGGCATCTTCCACTCTTCTTAGTCTTCATTTGTCATTTTGAATCCAAGACCAAAGGGAGCTTCAACAACTAGATACTCAGTAAAGGAGGCCATACCCTATTGGTTGTGGCCTAGTCCTATTACTTGAAAATAACATATGGCTCTCAGCATGTTAGCTACCAAAGGGTTACTTTGGGCGTCAAAATCCATTAGAAAGATCTCTTTACCCAATTCTGCTTTAATAAACTGAACTGAATCAAAGGAGAAGCTGGACAAGGGTTACACTGCTGGCTCTGGCTAAATTTCCAAAAGTGCCACCAAGGAAGGAATTTTTGATTTTCCTGCCAAGTCTCCTTCAATTGTTACCACCACATTTCCATGGGGGAACTTCAACTTCTAATGCAAGGAGGAGGCTATTGCTTTAGCCTTGTGAATCCACGGTCTTCCTAGAAGGAGATTGAAACAAGCAAGGACATCCACTACCTGGAAGGGAATAGTCATGACTATAGGCCCGAATGTGACTTCTAGATCAGCCACGCCCAATACCTCTCGCTTGTTATTGTCATATGACCTCACTATCTGATTGGAAGGCATAAAATCCTCAACAGTTAGACCTAGGAAACTGGCTACTTCTAAAGGACATATGTTCAAAGTTGACCCATTGTCTACCAAAACCATAGGCACTATCTTACCCCTGGCTTGGACTATGATAGACAAAGCGTGGTTATGGTCCCCCTCCAACTGGGATATCATGGTTTTAAAAATAGAGAGCTAATCTTACGGGATTCCTTGTAATACATGCCACCAATGCCCCTAGAGTAATATCAGTAGTTCTCTAACACTGATTCATGGCTTTAACTAGAGCTTGGCAGTGCACAATGGAGGACTGGATTAGCCCCCATATAGAGATGTTAGCCTTGGTCTTCTTAAGCTGCTCCTAGACTAAAATTTCAGGTTATGGTCTAGAGTTAGCACTGGGGAATGTTTTTGGCTAAGGTGGCTAGATTGGGTAAAGCTTTAGGAGGAGGAGATAAGTATTGCCTCCCGCTTTGGGTGATGAAATTAATTTCCTCAAGTACATCATTCAGGTCTATGACGCAGCATGAGTTGTCTATGATTGGGTGGATTAGAGAGACTAAGTTAGAATCTGGCTCTTGGTGGATCATATGGATATTATTCTGATGATGAGGGAGTAGGTTGGCGTTTATGTTCAGTCTGGGTCGAATAGGGAGTATCAAGCCATTCTCTACCGTGTCCTAGATCTTATGCCTCAAGGTTTTGCAATCATCAGTCTTGTGGTCAAGTCTCTAGTGGAAGTAGCATAAGGAGTTTAGGTTATAGTGTTTTGGGATAGGATTAGGTATGGGTCTAGGTTCCAAGGGTTGTATTAACTTATCATCCATAGCCTTCTGGAAGATGAATGAGAGAGGAACCCCAAGATCTATGAGTTTGCATCTGTCTGTTCATGCAACTGGTCTTGTTACAAGAAGCGAGAGTTGTCATTAGCCGGTCAGATTGGCCACCTCATCGCCTTTTGGAGGGACAAGAGGAACTGCATGATAACTGGTCTGTGGCTTCTTGTATTAGGAGGAAGAAGCATGATCCTCTTTATTCTGGCCTAACTGGATCAAGTCTTCTATTTTGGTGGCAGTAGCAATGAGAGCCCTGAAGTCTAGAAGGTACCGGGTCCTCAAATGACTCTAGTAAGAGGGAAGAAAATTCTTTACTATGATGTCTCCAGGTCCCTTCTGGTAATGTCAACCTCCACATTGTAGTGATACTGCTAGTTGAAGGCATTATAGATTTTATCCCATGTCTTCTTCTTGGCATTGCCCAAGGCGACAAACCAATGGAGAGTGACACCGATGAGAGATTACTGGAACAATTGGGCTAGGAGCTCACTGTTTACACTAAGGGAAGTGAGGGCATCCACATGCATCTTGAGATGAGTCTTGGGGAACGTTGTGCCATCAAACTTGTCCATGGCTAACATTTTAAACTTGGCAGGCAACCTAACCTCTAGAGAAAGTAGGAGAGAGTCTACATCAATAAGATCTTCATACTTTTTTATGCTCTTCAAGAATTTCTCAAAGGAGTCCATCTTCTCCAACATTTTTTTAACCTCCAGAGAGGCAAAATCATCCCCTCTCTTGCTTAGGGTAGCAGTGGCATTGGAAGTGGCCCTTACCTTAAGAATTAACCCTCTAGTAATCTGATCGCCTTTGGTTAGAATAGTGTGTTATTCATTACATCCCCCATCCTGATTCAGAGGAGCATTGTCATTCTAACTGCCAATTATCAAGGTTCTCACTTGCCTTAGGATAGAATCTCTCTAAGTGATGATGGTATTCTAGAGGGAATTATTATGTTCAGTCAACATTGTCCAGAAGCGAGTGTCCTATTCTCGAAGCATTTCTTCCATCAGTGCTCCAAAATTAGTATGTAAAGCCATTGTCCTTTTTATTCTCTAATAAAAGTAAACAAAAGAGTGTCAGTAAACATCTGTTAGTGAGGTTCCCAGAAACATATACTGTTGAGCTTCGATGACTCAGGTCAGTGTTTGAGGTTTTGTGTAGATGAAGGTGCTCAAGTCTGGTTTTAAGGCTTTTGGATAGAAGGAAGTAATGCACAAGCTAAGATTTGATGGCATGACTCGAGTATTGCCCCTAGTTTTAGAAATGAAGGTGCTCAGGTCAAGCTTGAGGCTTTGGTAATCTAGGGTGTTCACATCAGATTTAAGGCTCTTAATATTAAAGGGAGGTGATGCATGAGCCAAGATTTGAAGGCATGAGTCGGGAATCGCCCCTAATTTGAATAAGGGAAATGTTTAGGTCTTATTTAAGGCTTTAGTAATCTTGGGTGCTCAAGTCACGTTTTGAGGCTTTCTAGTATTTGAGGTGCTCAGGTTAGGTTTTAAGGCTTTTGGATAGGAGGAAGCAATGCACGAGCATAGATTTGGTGGCATGACTCGAGCATTGCCCCCAGGTTAGGAAATGAAAGTGCTTAAGTCTGATTTAAGGCTTTTGGACAATCTGACATTGTTTAGGTTAACCATTGGATGGTGTTTGGGCTATAACTAGCTGGTGTTTAGGTTGCCACTAGATTGGTGTTTTGGTTGATTACTGGATCGGTCTATAGGTTACCACTGGATTGGTGTTTAGGTTACCACTAGGTGGTCTGTAGGTTACAACTGGATTAGTGTTTAGGTTACCACTGGATTGGTGTTTAGGTTACTAATGGATTAGAGTTTAGGTTGACCACTGGATTGGTGTATAGGTTACCATCAGATTAGTGCTTAGGTTACCACTGGCTAATGTGTAGGTTACCACTGGATTACTGTTTAGGTTACCACTGGATTGGTGTTTAGGTTACTATTGGATTGGAGTTTAGGTTACTACTGGCTAGTATTTAGGTTACCACTAGATTGGTGTTTAGGTTGACCACTAGATTGGTGTTTAGGTTGATCACTGGATTGGTGTATAGGTTACCATTACATTGGTGCTTAAGTTACCACTGGCTGGTGTATACATTACCACTGAATCGGTGTTTAGGTGTTGACCATGATTTCAGCACTAGCTTCGAGGAATTCTACTACGGTTCCAATTGCATGAGAATTAGCTCGATTAGACGTCATTTGGGCCTCGAATGGACTTATGGAAGCCCAAAAACCCATAAACCAAAAAGGAAGGGCATTCTGGTAATTAGCCAGGATCGGCACCATCCAACCCAACGTTAACGCTGGTGAGGTTGTCACCAGGACCCTCCTGTACTGATTTCTCCTCGAATTACTATGGCTATACTAGGTAGCTGATCGAGAGGGGCTAATGTGATTGAGGCTGGAGTTTTTAGGGCATGACTACTGCTTATGATGCTTGGTGGATTACTGAGCATGGTGACCAGGAGAGACAGCATAAAGCAACTTTGACTCAGGAGACTGACGCTAAACTCCAGGCAGTGATCGAGATGACACTAGACTCTACTAGACGGGTTAACCTATAGGTTTCTGATGACTTTAGAGAGATGCCTCTGAGGCAGCGCAGACGGTTCGCCTAGTCCCTCAGTGCATGCAATCTTATGTTAATAGGGTGAGATTTTTGTTTTTTGATTTTTTTAACTTAGCCCATATTTTTGTGAGGGCTTCAAGATAAGATACTAACCCATGATGTATAGAGGGTTCAATTGACACAATTTTGTTTTGTTGACACTCTAGATAGTGGATATATAGACGACTGACACAAATGGACAGACGATAGAGATAGATGCCTGAGTGATAGGGCTTTTGTGATTGTCTTTTTTACATAGTTTGTACTAATTTGAGATATGTAAAAAGGGAATCATTTTGAAACTTTTGGAAAGGAGAATCAGTTTTATCCCTTATGAGATTACTGCATTTAAGCCTATAAACTTCGTAAATCTCTTCATGGCCTAAAACGGAGTCCTCGAGCTTGGTTTGATAGATTTTGTGATGTGGTACATCAATTTGGCATGCATAAGAGTACTTTTGATGATTTTATATTTTTCAGAAGTACTGAGAATGGTTTGATTCTACTTGTGGTTTATGTTGATGACATTGTTATTATAAGGAGTGATTCAGCTGGAATTACATTACTCAAGTCATTTCTCTAGACTCAATTCCAAACAAAATATTTAGGATCATTGAAGTATTTTTTGGGTATTAAAGTGTCTAGGTGTAACAGAGGCATCGTTTTATCTCAAAGGAAGTATGTTCTTGACTTATTGAAGGAAACTGGAAAGTTGGGTGCCAAGCCATGTAGTGCTCCAATGACTCGTAATTTGCAACTTTTAACTTATAGTGAGCTATTCGATGATCCTAAGATGTATAGAAGATCGATGGACAAATTGAATTATCTTACAATAACATGTCCAGATATTGCTTACTCTATGATCATCTTAAGGAAATTTATGTTTTCTCCTACTGTTATCCATTAGGAAGCTTTGGGACAGATTTGTGCTTCTTGAAAGGTAATCCAGGTCATGGCCTCCTTTATAGTAATCATGGGCATTTAGACATTGAGTATTTTTCAGATGCGGATTGGGCAGGTTCAAAGGTTGATAGAAGATCAACTTCAGGATATTATCTTTGTGGGTGGAAACTTGATATCATGGAGAAGCAAGAAACAAAATGTAGTCTCAAGATCGAGTGCTGAATTAGAATATCAAGCTATGGCTCAATCTGCTTGTGAATTAATTTGGATCCGTCAGTTGTTAGAGAAAATTGGCTTCAAGTCGTTCTTGCCTGCAAAGTTATGGTGTGATAATCAAGCTGCTCTTCACATTGCATCAAATTCGGTATTCCATGAACAAACAAAACATATTGAGATTGATTATCATTTCATTTGTGAAAAGATACAATAGGGTGTTGTCTCTACAGGGCACATTAAAATGAGAGAACAATTAGGTGATATCTTTACAAAAGCTCTAAATGGACCTTGGGTTACCTATCTCTGTAACAGGTTGGGCATGATTAATATCTATGAGGGGAAGTGTTAAGGACGAGTTGTAAATAGAGTTATATTAGGAGTTAGATTCCTAATAAATTTACAGTATCTTGTATATGTATAAATATGTGACCCTATTGATGAAATACAAAGAACAATATTTTTTACATATTGAATTACAAATATAAAATTCTCAAAATGTTTAAAATTTACATTTGCATAATAATGTCTAGAATTAAAACATTGGTTCTTTTGTAGAGCCCCTAATAATAAAATAAAACTGCATATTCAAGATTTCATATTTGCTTCAAAATACTTGAATTCAAAACACGAATTTCTTTATGAAATCTCCAATAACTGTAACACCATAATTTTCAAAGAAAGTATTATATTCTAAATATTGTGTAAATTAAGTAAATAAATAATAAATGAGTATTTTACAAAATATGAAACCTATTTAAAATATTACTGAAATGCAAGGAAATAAGATTTGTAAGGAATATAGGAGATCCTAAACCTATTAGATATGTGATAACATAAATGCATAAAAATATATATACATTTATCTTAATAAGAAAATTTAAGAATTGAAGGAAGAAAATTCTAAATCAAATGAGTTTAAGTAATAAAAATATGAAATGACCAAAAAGGGTATCTAGACTACTATTTAACCAAAGTAATAAAAGGGGATAAAAGGAATATTTTATTCTTAGCAGCTTAACATTTGCACAACATAATATATAATTCATCTTTCTAAATTATGAAAATAAGCGTATTGAAGAAGTAATCATCTTTTCACCTGTTCATATTTTCAGTTTAGAAATAGCTTTCCCATTTTATTTTCTTCTTTCTATTATTTGTCATAAGATAGTAAATAATTCAATCTTTAATTAATGAAAGGGAGATAGGTGTATTAAAGAAGAGATCATATTTTCATTGATTCACATTTTCATTTCAAATTTGATTTTCTCCCTTTCACATTTTCAAGTTAATTTCTTCCTTTCACATTTTTCTTTCAATCAATCTAACAATTGCTAGACATCAATCATCAAAAAATATCAAGTGACTCATCATCTAAATTAAGAAAAGGAAAAACAAGTGTATTAGAGAAAATACCACATTTTCTTTCATTCACATCTTCATTTTCAAACTTGGTTTGAAAATTTCATTTATTTCTCTATAAATACCCTACTTCCCTAAGATTATTTATAATAAAAATATTAGAAACATACAAGTGTTCTAAGGAGGGATTAAACCAACAAGTGATAAGAAGAAAAAGAAAATCATAAGGGAGCAAAGAAAGGTATGAAATCCAAAATATTCTGTCTTAGATTTTAAATTATATTTTCTAAGTTTTAATCTTTATTTTGATCAATCAAACCTTGAAATTTATCTTTACAATATATTAATTAATCATTGAAGATGTATAAATTATTTTAGATAAAAATTAATTAAACATGTAAAAGTTAGAAAATTTTGTTTTTCTAAACTGTCTTAAGAAGACAACTTAAATTCAACCACTATGTTTTATTCAATTAAATATGTAAATAAATTTTAAAAATTATAAAATTTTACGGAAAGACAGCCTAAGATGTTAGTAAGGTTGTGTTAGAAGGAAAAGTCTAAATAATAAGGAAAATTGAAAATACTAATAAAATAAAGAAGACTACTCAGTATAAGAAAGCTGGAAATTTTGGTTTTGTAATTAATTTATTTAAATATGTTAATGAATTTCAAAATTCATGAAATTTAATATGGGAGTACCTTAAGATGTTAAAAACTACCTGATAAAATTTCAGAATAAATAGATGTGAGAAGATAAATACTTAACTAAATAAACACATACTGTTCATGTGCAGAAAATTCTGTTTTTCATTAGATTTGCACTAAATTGAGAATATTAAAACATGAGTAAAATAGATATGAACATGAGTATATAGTAAATGAGCATAAATCTTAATATGTTTAATTTTTGTACCTAAAAATTTAGATTTTAAATTTAATGAATAAAAATATTAAAGAACCTTGAATGTCAATAAAGAACTAAAAGCAAACTAAAAATGAAATATATGTTTAAATGTGAATATAGGTCGAGGATTACTACAAAATCTTTTTGAAATTATAAGAGATTTTTGCAAGTAATTCCTTGAAAAAGGCATCTCTTAAAAGATCACATTCAAGTTTAAGATTTTTGAAATCTTTCCTCAAACAATTATATTTTTTGCAAGTATCTTTAAAGTTTGAGTAAAGTTCTTTAAAATCATTTTCAAGTTTATTATAGCTCATAGGTTTATAATCACTTACCTCACTTTCATTTGCTTTACTGCATTCAGCTTTAGCAGGTGAAATTAGCTTACTACTTTCATCCGATTTTTGATCACTTATAGCCATCAAACAAATGTTTGCTACATCAGCTCCTTCATCACTGGAATTTGAGTCATCACTATCACTCCAGGTTGCAATCATAATTTGCTTTGGTTTGTGCTTTTTAACTTTCTTCTTAAGCTTTGGACAATTTGGTTTAATGTGTCTGGGTTTATCACATTCAAAGCATATAGCTTCAGTTGGATCTTTCTTTCTCTGATTTTCTATCTTTGGTGAAGGTGTTTTCTTGTCAAATTTCTTGTATCTTGTTCCTCCTTTCTTTAGCATCCTTTTGAATTTTCTTGCCATGAGTGCCATGTCATCACTAGAGCTTTCATCACTTGTGAAAACTTTAAGGGCTAGACCTTTCTTCTTTTGTCTTCAACCTTTTCAACATTTCTATTCATCATCATTTCATGTGTGAGGAGTGAGCCGATCAAATCATGATAGGTGAGCTTTTTGAAATCCTTTGCTTCAAACAAGATAATCACTTTAGATTCCCATTTATCTGATAGAGATCGAAGAATTTTCTTTGTGAGCTCTTCTTCCGAGATAGATTTGCCAAGTAACTTTAAGGAATTAACAATGTTAGTAAATCTAGTATTCATATCAGCAATGGTTTCATCATTTTTCATGGAAAACATTTCATAATCTCTCCACTATAGATTTATCTTTGATTCTTTGACTTCGCTAGTTCCCTCATATGTGACTTGTAGCTTTTCCCGTACTTCTTTGGCCGAGGCACAACCTGAAACTTTGTTATATTTATTAACATCTAAAGAACAATATAAAATATTGATAGCTTTAACATTTAAAGCAATACTTTTTCAATCATTGTCTGTGTATTCTTCTTCAAGCTTCTCATTGGTTACACCATTAACAACTTTCTTAGGAATATAAGGACATTTAAAATATTTTTTCAACAATCAATATCAACAGATTGCATAAAATTTCTCATCCTAGTTTTTCAATAAGGATAATTTGTACCATTAAACAAAGGAGGTCTAGTGATAGACTGACCTTCAGAACGTCCAATTGTACCAAGGGTAGACAATGAAGCCATGGAATCTCTCTAAGGTGGTTAAACCTTATAAATCATAAGCCAATGCTTTGATACCAGATTGTAGGTCCCATAGGCTATGCACAAGAGGGGGGGTGAATTGTGTTGTATAAAAATTTAGAATTTAAAGACCTTTTCAAACACAGCAAAAGCACAAGAGCATTTAGATAATTTTGCAAATTTAAAATCATATAACTCACTTAAGTAAAAGATTATCTATAATACTTAATCAATCAACAGGTCTAAAAATAGCTCACTAAACTAAGCAACTTTGTAATTTAGGAACGATTTTAGTTTGAAGCAATATTCGTGATAAAGTTTCAATAATTCAGATCATATAATGAGCAAGATAACATGTCGTTATATTTAAAGTATGTGAGTGTGAAGAGATAAGCAATATCATAAAGAGAAAGATAAGAGGAGAAAATCAAACACCAAGAATTACAGTGGTTCGACACTTTTCACGCCTATATCCACTTCTCAAGAAACCATCTTGAGATCCTCCACTATTTAACTCTTTTCAAGGGCAAGAGTAAAGCCTATTACAATGAAAATAGTCTTAACACTTAGCACTACCCATGACCCACAAGTTTTTGCAAAGAACTTGTAAACTTACCTTCTATTTTTTGTTAAAGAAGTAGAAAACTTAATCCCACTAGTTTTTCTAAAGAACTAGAAAAATTAACTTATTTTTATAAAGAACAAGCAAAACTTAACCTCTAGTTTTTGTCAAAGAACTAGAAAACTTAAACCTAGTTTTTCTAAAGAACTAGCAAACTTACAAGACTTA
>CANUEX010147276.1:0-18549 GCA_948099535.1 Jatropha multifida | reverse complement strand
GTTTAACTTAAATAACTTTATTAACATATTGATTATCATGTAAATATTTTGCTTTATTGATACTGATGTCAATGGAAATGAGAAATATGAACATTAGCATCAGTTTAGCAATGAATTAGCAATGGATTTGCATTGCATATCCTTACAATTGGGCAATAGATACAGCAACAGATTGGCCATTGTTTCTAGAAGTAAAAAAATATTAGCAACCGATTTAGCAACATAATTAAATGACAATGGAATTCGCAATGGATTAGCAACAATATTTTTTAGAATTCAATAACAATTAGCAACGAATTTGACAACGGATTAGAATAGCAACGAATTTGGCAACGAATTAGAATAGCAACCATTATAGTCACGGATTAACAATAATATTTTTTGAGAATTCAATTACAATTCACAACGGACGAAAATAGCAACGTTAGCATCGGATAATCTGATGCTAAATTATTAGCATCGCGATATTTAGCACGGGAATTTATCTGTGGCTGATCCATTGCTATTTTTAATTTAGCAACAGATTCTTCAAGTTTAGCAACGGATTTTTCCGTCGCTAATTGGCATTTTTTTTGTAGTGTAAGAAGCTGGAAAACCGACATCATCCTTTATTTGTCTACGGTTTTAGTTTTCTTTCCATTTTAAAATGCATATCAAAAAATTAAAAAAAGTAATGTTTTATTATTTTTTTAGCAAACAATTGTGCTAAACTCATACTAAATTGAAAGTTTTTGTACCAACTTTATCCGTAACTTAATTTTGAACCTAGTGGAAGACCATGAAAAAGTTGAAGGCCCTTATCCTTTCATCTAATCGGGTTTGAGTATTTCAAAACCTGAGTTTGTTTGGTTTGGAAATAAAAGTTTCTGGTTTGACTTCAGGAAAGAAAAGAAACAACATAAAGTTTGTGATGGTTTGTAACCAAGCCAGCATTCTTGCTATCAAGCCAAAAAAGAAAAACATATAAAGAGTTGGCTCTATCTTTTTTTCTTTTTTTTGTGGGGGTGTGTTCAATAGTTTTAGATTGTGTGGTTGTCTAAAACTTCTCTTTGAGGCAGTGCCACCTAGTGGTCGTTCTTTATTCTTTTTGCCATCTGCTCTTCTTCTAGCTCTTCCTTCCTAGCAAGACTCCTTTGCCCCTTTTTGTAAGTTCCTCCTTGGTTCTACTTTTGAATTGTTCTTTACCTCTCCTTCTCCACCACCCCTATCTTTTTTGTCCTGATCCAAAATCTTTGCCCATTAGACCCAAAACTGTAACACCTCCTATCTGATTCCGTTGGACTAGATAGTGAATGTCACATTATATACCAGAGACACATGATTGCTTAACACATTCATTTATTACTTATTTGTATAAAGAAAACAGCTTAATAAAATGATGTTATATTCAAAGTCCATTTAGATTTAAAATTTGTTTTTCTCTATAAATAGTATCTATTTAAAAAATAGTTTATTCATGAAAAGATATAAATATTATATACATTTAATGTATTTACGGAAGACATAATAATTAGAGAAAGTTTTACTAATAATCTTTTAACTTAATTTGCAAAACCTTAATTATCAATACCACATGTATGGCAATTAAATAATTTTATAAACTATAAACAAAACTTAGAAGAAAATAAATCATGTAATTCATATAAATTTAATTTGGAATCAAAACATATCACTTTCACATAATAGGATATAAAGCCCAACTTTGAATACACAACCTTAAATCATAATACATAATATCCAAATAGATAATTTATCGTAAAATTAAAATAATAAAAGTTATGTTTTCTTAAATTATATAAATACCATTCAAATTTAAAATATATTTACTCCAATTAAAATTTCTTATACCACATGTCAAGTTCATAGTACTTCCATGCTC
Organism: Jatropha multifida; assembly: GCA_948099535.1. NCBI lineage: Eukaryota > Viridiplantae > Streptophyta > Magnoliopsida > Malpighiales > Euphorbiaceae > Jatropha > Jatropha multifida. The sequence goes on along the minus strand of CANUEX010147276.1, from coordinate 16,670 downwards.
AAGTCAGCTGACATATCCTCCATCTCTGATGCTGATACTGGAGTTTTGAATCATGACTATCTACAATCTTCAACATACGCGCGAAAAACTCCACGCGCTGAGTATAAAACTCAATGGTGCTTATTACATATATTAATTTAAAAATAGATTTTGAAAAAATATATTTTAGAAATGACTTATAAAATTACGAATAATTATTGCTAAAAACAATTGCAATCATATTACTCATTATAAACATCATACCATGTATTCTTTACCTTATTCTGTATTTTCAGTCAATCATACTATTTAATTTAAAACCAACATCCATATTACATACCATATTTACCTTTTTGTTACCATGTTTCCATATTCTTATTATTAATAACATATAATAAACTAGAATCACATAACAACTTATTAACTTAATTTCTTTATCTTAAAATCATATTTTTCTTAAGGGACTTAGATACACCTAGAAGAGAATGAAGCAGATAAGATTTCATAAACTTATAGATAATGGCCTTAGGTCGCCAACCATATCATAAAGGCATTCAAGCCTACTTATACATATTGGCCTTAGGTCGCCAGCCATATCATAAAGGCATTCAAGCCTGCTTATACATAATGAGCGTGTTTGCCCAAATATAAAGCATCCAAAGCCTAGTATATAATCATAACTTATATCATATCAAAATGGCATTCGAGCCGAGCATGCCAATTTTACAGAATAAATCATATCATACAACAGATTCACACTAAGTGTATTGAGTCCAAAACTTATTTTCTTTCTCATTTCATAACACTTCCTACAAATCTCATTCTTTCTTTAATATTTTCACAATCACAGTAATTGCTTGGTTTAGAATTATACTAAACCTTTATAACTCATAATTAATCATAACATATTTATCATAAAAATCATTTTTCCATATTTGATACACAAACTCAAATAATCATTCCTTCATTATGTTTAATATAAGAGCTGCATATAATCTTATGGTACTTAATATTATTTACAAGTCTACTTTTTATTCCATTTCATTCATCAAATATTGAACACTAATTCATTAATAGCTCATTCATAATTAAGAAAATTTCAGCAGCATTTCCACTTTAATTGGAACTATCACTATTATCAAAAACACATAAATAGGCATCAAATCACAGCCCAAATCCACGGGCAACCAACACAATGTATTTCCCATCCTCCATTCATCAATATCAATTAAAATTTATAATTATAATTCATAATCATAATTTAGCTCACATTTCTTGTAAATCCAGTACATATATATATGTATTATGGATACCAAAAACATATTTAATACTTAACTACCAATTAAATTAATAGTGATAATCAAACTCAAACTAAATAACTTATAAACTCAATGTACTGGTCCTTAATACATAGATTAATATCAAGTTTTATTTATAAATCAACCCAAGGCAAAGTTGCATTTATTTTAAACTTTGAAATTATTTAAATTAATGTATAAAATAAGCACTAACCTTCAAATGCAAAATCTAATTATACAATTGCACTCATCGCATTGAGGAGAGCATTCTGCCTCTCAAGCCTCACTGAAGCTTTGCCGGCGCCGCCGCCGGAACCGCCATAGACGGTGGCTGGAAAATTGAGGTCGCCGGATTTACACAAACTACACATCAAAATGCTCTAATTTTCATAGGGAGTTTGATTCCCAAATCAATTTTACCATAACAAAACTCAATCTAATGAATTCCCAAATTTATTAAATTTTTACCTAATTTCCAAATCTTCAATCAAAGGCTTAATCTATGAAAAATACTCAAATCAAAGGTGATAAAGGTTGATTATGGACTAACCTTAACAAGATAAACTTGTCGGCAACGCATGAGCTCGCCGAAAAAAAAAGACACAACTGCCATAGAGGCAGTCGCATCGCAGGGGAAGAGGGAGCCGTCTTGTGCCATTTCAGGCCCAATCAGAGTGAGGGGAGGTTCAGCACACCTCCAGCACCTTGAAGAAGGCCGGTCGATGCTTTGCTTCCATCGAACATTAGCCAGAAGCTCCTTTGGGCGGAGATCGCAGTGTGTGATCAACAGAGAAGGGAGAGGGAGGAGAGATGAGCGGGGAAAGAGAGAAAAATGGAAGTGTTTTTTTTGTTTGTTTTTTTTTCTTTTGCCCTTTATTATTATTATTATTTCTTTCAATTTTTTTTCTTATATATACTTATTCTCAAACTCTTACTTTTAACTTATTTAAAAATACTACTATAAATCATAAATTGTACATTTTACTATCTACATACTTTAGATAATAAATAACAAATAACATTAGTGTTAAACTAGATATATTTGTATTTTAAATAATCAAATGCTATTAATTAATAATAACACAAATTAATCAAATTTAATTATCCCAATAATTATGAAGGTAAAATCACATTAAAATTATGAAAAAGCATATTGAAAATTACTTTATAAATCTTTTCGAGTTTTTCCAAAAATTAAGGTGTTACAAAAACCTAAATCAAAATCCACTAGACTGAAACAAACCTCTAAACCTAAGTTTGGTTATACTTGGTTAATCTAAATATTGTTGTTTGATTCAATTTTAAATTCACGATAACAGCGGACTTTGATTAAGTTTAAAATGGTTGGATAGTTAATACCTTGTCTCATTATTTAAGTGATCACTATGACTTGATCTGTTGTTACTGAAGTATATATAAATTTTCTGGACTTTAACAGGCAATGAATGGTCAATATCTTTGCTACCATCAGATTACTGTTTCATATGCATATAAGAAAGACACGAAAGGGGAACGTCATGGTACCCCAGCAGGAGAGGCTTTTTGTAGGCTGACTTATTGCTCTAATATACTCTTATGCTACTTATTTTCTAACCTCTTACTACGAGGCTCCTTATCTGGTCAAACTATATTATGATAGTTATTTTGATCTGAAATATAGTAGCAAAGTTTTTCTATCTGCATATTTTTAATAGAAGCGGTTTAATTATTATGATACAGAGAGAGCTTTGGCTCTAAGCAATCCTAGTGCCCAAAAGAGCAGGCCTCATACTCTGTTTGCTAGTGGGCCTCCAACGCTTCCAAGCGGTCAAGCCAATGGAGCAGTTGGTGCACCCACTCCCATTTGCAAATGGTGGTAATCCTCCAGCCCTGCTCTGCCCCCCCCCCCCGACCAACCAAATGCAGCTTGCCCACCAATGCAGGTGACGACCTGCTTGGCCTGGTCAAGGTCAACCACCACAGCCAGGTCAAGCCATGCCACCCCCGATTATGCCTCCACCTCAAATGTAGTTCAGGCCATTGCCATTGAACATGCCATTGCCCCCTTCCCAGGCAGCTCAAGCCTCTCTCCCAAGGCCTCCACCACCGGCCATTCCCCCCTTCCCAGGGAGCAGCCACCAACTCCACAGCAGTTGCCTGGGGGACCCTTTATGCAACAAATGTTGATGCAGCCACCTCCTCCACCACCACCACAAAGTTGAAGATTAGAGTGACTATTCTCAATTAACTGATATGAAGAGCCATCTCTATTTTGGAAAATCAACTTGACATCATGTTAAATGAGCGGATAGTCGAATAGAAGTTACAGAGGATTGAATTAATCTCCTTGCTTTCCTATATTTCTCAAATACTAAATGTTTAGCAAATACCTTTAACTAAATGTTTTTAGAAGTGTTTTTTCTTATCTCCTAATAATTAAGTACAAATTAGAAAGTAGGTCTAATGAATAGGCAATACTATTAATCCAGGTTTTTTTTTTGTCTTGAAGGGAAAAGAACATCAATCAAAATATTTTAATGACCCAATCAATCAGAATTCACGCTAGTAGTCCTACAAAAAGGGTGAAGTGCACAAAGCGTTCTCTCCTGAGTATTTAAAGGGTTTCAATATCCAATATTTAAGGTTTTAATTCAAGACGTTTGGTTAATAGGAGTGTTGTCATTCCAACTCATTTCTCAGGACATTCTTGGGTATAGGGAATTTTTTCAAGTGTGAGTATGTTAAAAATAAAATATTTGTTAAATAAGAGGGTAAATTTTAAATGAAATAAAATTAATATTTATTATTTCTTTTCTGATTTCTAAATTTTTATTGGAGTTTATTTAAAAAAACATAGAAATTTTGAACTAAAATTCACCATTTAAGTGACTGACTACCTCTAGATTAATATTATCATTTTTTAACAATTACTATATCATATGTTGTAACGTGTTTACTACAAGTCGGCATTTATGTATTATATCATACAGTGGGGATCCGCATCCTTTAGGATAGAAATACTAATTAATACCTTATGGTTCAAAAATTGGTGCCTAAGAAAAAAAAGAGCTGAAATCAAAGAGGAATAAATAAAGAGGCCCACCTCATACTCAAGGAGAAAAATCAGTGTTCTATGAACAACGTTTTTATTATGGTATGCTTATTGCGTTCAGAATATGTTTATTCAAAAAATAATAACAAAGTTTTTCTTAAAAAATGAAGGGAAAAGACTGTCAGAAACTTCTACTCTTTAACTCCATGTCCTTAGTTTTAGTGAAACTTGTGTATTTTTCTTGTCCTCTTTCCCTTTTGCTTTTCAAACTCTCATTATCTTCAAAAGCTAATTTTGTCCCTTCAACCATACAAACAAAATCCATACCAAAACCCCATTAATGAATCCTTTAGAAAAAGAAGATTACTTTGATCTTCTACCAGACTCTCTTCTTCTCATTATCTTCAACAAACTAAGTGATGCTAAATCTCGGCTAAATCATCAGCTAAACCCTGAACTTTATGAATTGTAACGACTCTATCCTAAAATAACTTTAACCCCTTAGGCACCCCAAAATGACCTTTTTATAAAAATTGTACTACAACTCCCAATCCGATCAAAACTACATAACTAAAAAATATTTTTGTGGACCCCACACCTATCCCTTGAGTTAGTTAACCCAAAGGAGTAGTTAACCCTTCAAAATGCACCGCTTTATTGAAACTTGAAAACATCTCTCTTTTTGTCGACTTCTTTCCCTCAGGCCACTCTCAAAGAGAATTCTTAATTCTTATGATCACTCATCTCTTCACCATAAACCTAATCCTTCTATGAGAAACCACGAAAATTTGATTAACGTTTAATCAGTTTAGGAGGGTTTGCGCATTCAAGTGGGAAGGGGAAAAGCCAAAAAAGACTAGCATGAGTTCAAATCTCACTCTTTTAATGAAATTATTTCCATTTGTCGATTTAAGGTATTGGAATGAATAAAAAATAAACTAATTTGTTTTTATAAGCATTTGCTTGCATGTGGCTTGTACTGGGTTTGAAATTTTAGGGGATTAAGGGCTTGCTGAATAAATTATTCATGTAATTTGATGAGTGAATATTAGTTTAATAAAAAAATACTTTATTTAAGAATGCCAAATTTGAACTTTTCCATAATAAAGAAGAAGATTCTTGCTGTACAGTTAAGTTGTAGTAATACTTTAGCAAGTGGACTTGCAGTAATATAAATTTATGCTTATGATTCTAAAGGGATATAATATATACATATGCACTAAATTATGGTTAGACTTGTGTGTATATACGACATAAATAATAGTGAAAAACGTGATTAAACTAATCCACATTTATTTTTCTACATGCCAAAATAAATAAAACTCCATAAATTAAATAACAAATAATAATCAAACTCTGTTAAACTAATAAATTTTTTAAAACTAAAATTGATTACGTGATAGGATAAGAACTCTTGAACCCCTGAATTTTTTTTTCCTAAAACTGTATGGATTTGTTGTACAAAAATGATTTTTATTGATTTGTTGTGAACTAAAGTGTTGTGAATGTTTGGTTATAATACTATGTGTTACTCTTTGAATAGGTTTCCCATTGAGGTGTAGGTTGATGGTGTCATGATGTTAGAAGAAATCAGAACAATGTTGAAGGCAAGAAATTAGTATAACAGAAATGCTGCACTTAAATGGAATGATGGGGTTGGAGAAAGAATTAGGAGGAAGCTTGAAATAGTTAAGATGGAAACCAACATGTGGTTGCCAACCCTTTTAAATGGGAACAAATTCCAAGTCAAGGTGGGGGAAAAGTCATTTATAGTGTCCCTTTTAGAGATGATATGCTTATGTAGATCATGACAACTTTCTTGCTTGTCATGTAATCATGCAATTGCATGCATACACTACATGAGGCATTATTTGTTAGACTATGTGCATGAATACTTTAAGAAAGAATGTTATATCAAAACATACAGCTATGGATTAACTCCATTGAATGGACAAGATATATGGCCTAATGTTGATGAGCCCCCTATTTTGCCACCGGAGTATAAGAAGAAACCAAGAAGAAAGAAAACTGCTAGGATAAAATCTGAAGATGAGGAATCGAAGAATTCTAACAATGCTAAGATGAGTAGACAGGTGTTCAGATGAGATGTCATCATTGCTTTTACTATGGACACAATAAGAGAGGATGCCCTAAGAATGACCAGCCTGCAGCCCCTAGAGACCCTAAACCTGTAAGTGTTTTATATTCTACTAATCTTATGGATACATGGAATGAGATTACTATTAATTTTTTTTTAAATGATATTTAGGGGAAAGATTGCAGGCTAAGGAAAAATCCAGCTAAACTGTAATCCAATAATTCTGAAAATGTTGGGCCATCTAATATCGAGAAAAGAAAAGAAACACAATAGGTTAAAAAAGGACATCGGGTCATATTTTTTGCTGACTCAAGATGCATATATGCCAGAGTAATAACTCCTTTTTAAATTGATAAATGTTTGCATGTTGGTAACAAATGTTTTGATTTATTCTATGTTGTAATATGATGTGGTTGTGCTGGTTTGTGATGTAGATGCCAAGCAATAATGGTGTTCAACATGTCACTCGCAAAGCTGCAATACAATTTGTAGCAAAAAAAAAAAAGCCTAGAAGGAAGAAAGCTCCAACATCTTTTGAGTACAAACAACAACATATTGAGGTCAGCTCAAGCCAATTTAGCCAACCACCTCTTACAAGCTAAGAATTGACACAGTAACAATGTAGAGCTGAATAATGTTGATGAGCTTCTGCATAATCAATTCTCAACATTTTATTTTCATTATTTTTAAGACAATTGATAGTTTTTGACAAACACTAATGAGTAGCACTAGCACAGAAGCCAATTGGAAGAAGAGCTTTTTGGGACTTTCAGTGGGTCATACTACAGGACATAGTACTATATGACATAGATATTTTTGGTTAATTATAGTAACTGAAACTTTTTGTCCATAAGTTATAAATATATATTTGCAAAACATAGCTTTAGTGCAAACCATATGTTTAGTGTTGAGATGCATTTATTGCTGGTAGCATATGGATGTAAAGTTATCAGTGTTGATAACTAGCATCCATGAATTTATTCACTTGTAGTGCAACATATGCTATATATAAATATATTACAACTCTTTTACCAATTTGTGATGGCTTTCGTTGGATGATCTCTTATAAATTTTGTTGGCAATATATAAATCAATGATTTGTTATAGATTTTACCAGCAATATATATATATATTAATTATTTATTCAAGATTTAGCCTCTTAATGTCTTATATTTACTAGATAAATATGAGATTGAAAATGAAATTTAAAATTCATCATATTTAAGCTAAAAAACATATACTAAGAAATTAAATTAATATCACAATTAATTTCTAGAATAAACTAATAATTCCTTTCATAATCCAAATATATTATATTTTAGGGCAAATACATCAATTTTTCATTCATAGAGAAAAGTTAATAACCCAAATTATCAGAAATAATGCAACACATATGCCCACAACCATGTGCCTACAACTGCCTTAATGAACATTTTATCCTTCTCAGCTCGATGATTAAAGCAATTTGTTAATCTTGCATTCTTAGCTAATAACAATTCCATTTTTGCATTAAGTTCCTTCACTATTAATTTCTTCTTTAGAGCCTTCATCTCCATTGATTTTAGTTCCATTTCCAAGTTCAATTTCTGCTCCTCTACTTTTTGTAAATCAACTTTTATAGCATCTAATCTCCCATAAAGGATATTCATAACCTGAATAGCCCTTCTAGGATACTCATTATCATACCACCTAAAGAATTTACAATTATTCTCCCTATCCCTCCATATCGGGCAACAATAAAACCTTCTCCCTGGGTTCAATCAATTCCAAGATGTGTAAAGATGTGCTCTTTGATTGTGGCAAAAAAACTACACTAGAGTTATTAGTTGTAGAAATGATTGAAGCTTGTCTCATCTCGTTAGAGGATTCAATCTCCATTTTCAGACCTTTGCTCCAAAGGAAGAAATAATAATGCACCAAACCTATAGAAAACCCAATATTTGATAAGATAATCAAGCAATCCTTTTCACAAATAGAAATAGAGAGCAAAAGAGATGGATGAGATGAGTTCATTGATGTAAAGACAGGGAAAAAGAGAGACGAGGTTCATTTATAAAGAGAGAAGGAGAAGAAGGAGATGGTGAGAATTAGAGGAAAAGAGAGAGTGACATGCTTATAGTAAAATGGTGCATTTTGAGGGGTTAACCATTCCTTTGGGTTAGCTAACTCAAGGGACAGTTATGAGGCCTATGAAAAATATTTTTTAATTATGCAATTTTGGCCAGATTGGGATTTGTACTGTAATTTTTTCAACAAGGTCATTCTAGGGTGCCTGAGGATTTAAGGTCATTTTAGGTTAGAGTTGTTACAATTCATAAAGTTCAGGGTAACTGATGGTTTAGCCTTAAATCTCTTACTCTTTGCCTTTCAATCTCCAGATGCTTTGCTTCACTTATCCTTCAAACAAACACCAATTTTCTCTTAATCCCTCCTCGCGTACCCATTAACTCAAAATCAAACCATACACTATTTTCTGTTAGTCTTTTCGAGACTCTGTTAAGTAAGTTCATATGCAAATCTCTCCAATTATTTCAACATTTAATAGAATATTATCTTTCTGTTAATATGTATCTCTGCCATATCATTTGTATAGCTATCTATATAGATTGTTAGGATTGTTGTAGTTATTCTAGCCTATAATTACGTCCATGAGTTGTATATATTAGGAAGGATTGTAAAGTGTTGAGGACAGAAAAGACATCTTCTTTCATGGTATCAGAGCTACATCAATACCTTTTCTTTCTAAATTCCCAATTTTCTATCTTCTTCTTCTTTGTTCTTTTTCTCCAAGGCTGACAAAATCCATCCCACCACTACAATTTCCAGCATCAAAACGACCATACCTCTTACCCTAGATTATGAGTATGCTCAATATAACAATTGGGCGACATTATTTATCATCCATGCTAAAGCCACACTCACCTACGATCATATCTCTCCTCCTTCGGTCGACGGTGATACTACGGTTTCTCCTCCTAGAACTGCGACTGAGCAAGTTCAATGGGATCGCATTGACAACATCGTTCGTCAATGGATTTATGGTACCATCTCTAATGATCTCTTGAATACTATTATCAGTCCCGACGACACGGCTGCAGACGCCTGGAATCATCTGGCGAACATATTCCAGGATAACAAGACTGCTCGTGCTATTCATCTAGAGACTGAATTTGCAAATACTCTTTTGAGTGATTTTCCTGATACTAAGGCATATACTCACCGTCTCAAAGTTTTGGCTGATCAGTTGGCCAATGTCGGAGCTAAGGTCTCTGATCATCGGATGGTGCTCCGTCTTCTTAATGGATTGATTGATGCATATGATAGTTTTGTGACTATGGTTCAAAATAAGGTTCCCTTGCCCACATTTGCTCAAACCCGATCCATGCTTCTTCTTGATGAAACAACAAAGGCTGAGAGAGCCAAAATTGAATCCAAATCTGCTACTGCCATGTTAATGAAATCACAACCCGAGCTTGTTCCCTTTTCTGGACAACAACAAGAAAATGATTCTCCACGGTCCTCCACTAACTTTTCTAATACAAGTAAGAAACAAAAAGGCAAGAAGCGTGGTGGTCACAACTAGCGCAGTCAGCAAAATTACGGTGGCTGTGTTAATTCTCGCTACCAGGAGCGACCTCCACAAAAGCAGGTCTGGACTTATCCACCTTGGGGTTGCTGGTTTCCTCTGCCTTCTCAACCGTGGGCCACTCCACCGTGTCCTTATCCAACCACTCCCTAGGGAGTACGACCACCATTGGCGAATCAGCGACAGGGGGTGTTATGCTCCGCTATCTCAAGCTTTTTACACTGCTAGTCCAGTTTTGAGTACTTATGCTCCTGCTGACGTTGAACAGGCCATGCACACTCTCTCCTTGAAACAACCTGAAAATCAATGGTTTATGGATGCTGCTGCGAATTCACACATGACTGCTAATCCAGGTACTCTCACCTCTTATTTTAATTTGAGCCGTGATAATGGGATAATTGTTGGTAACGGTAGCATGATTCCAATTCATGGTTATGGTAATACCTCTCTTCCAAATACCAACCCACCTTTACACCTTCAAAATGTTTTGCATGCTCCTCACCTAATTAAAAATCTCATTTCTGTCCATAAATTTACCCTTGATAATATGGTTTCTGTGGAATTTGATCCTTTTGGATTTTCTGTGAAGGCCTATCCGACGGGGAGCAAACTGTTGAGATGTGATAGCAAGGGAGACTTGTATCCTCTCACCTTTCTGAATCATGTTAATTCACCTTCCGCTCACTCTGCTCTTACTGTTATGTCTCCAAATCTCTAGCACAATCATCTGGGTAATCCTGGAGAAGCAGTTCTTAGTAGTCTTCAAACAAATAATTATATAGCTTGTAATAAATCTCGTCTTTCATTCTGCACTTCATGTCCTCTTGGAAAATTTGTTAAGTTGTCGTTTTTTGATTCTTTGTCTGCTACTCATATGCCATTTGATATTGTTCATAGTGATTTATGGACATCACCTATTCCTAGTTCTTCCGAACACCGTTATTATGTTTTGTTTCTTGATAATTACACTAACTTTTTATAGACCTTCCCTATCTCTAACAAATCACAGGTACACAAAACATTTCTTGGGCTTCATACATTCATAAAAACTCAATTTGACAAAGAAATTAAAACATTTTCAATATGACAATGGCTGTGAGTATGATAATGCTTCATTTCATAAATTTTTGTGAACAACATGGCATGTCTTTTCATTTCTCCTGTCCACACACTTCTTCTCAAAATGGCAAAGCAGAACGAAAAATCAAAGTACCCTTCTTGCTCACTCCTCTTTGCCACCTTCTTTTTGGCATCACGCCCTTGCTATGGCTATTTATATCCTTAATATTCTTCCTAACAAAGTTCTAGGATACAAATCCCCTACTCAAATTCTCTATCACAAAGTTTCATCCTATACTCATCTTCGAGTTTTAGGCTGCCTATGTTATCCTCTTTTTCCGTCGAGCACTATTCATAAACTTCAAGCCTGCTCTACACCTTGTGTTTTTCTTGGATACCATCCCAACCATAGGGGGTATAAATGTTATGATTTGTCTAGTCGAAAACTTATTATTTGTCGTCACGTGCAGTTTAATGAAACTCAATTTCCATTCTTTGAAATTCATACTCCACATAATTCTTCCTATGAATTTTTGGACGATGGACTATCTCCCTTAGATTTTCATCGTCTTTATGCTACTGCTCCACCAAATAGTGCAACATCACAACCACCCTTACCACCACAATCACCTTTATCACCTGACACATTGCCACCACCGCAACCCTCCACTTCTCATTCACCTTTGCCACATCCAACCGTCACCTCTCCACAGCCACCACCCCCACCTACATGCATGGTAACACGTAGTCAACATGGGATTTTTAAACCGAATCCAAAATGCCACCAGGCCATGCATATCACTCATCCACACATTTCACCAATTCCTACAAATCTTGTCCAAGCTCTAAATGACCCGAATTGGAAATATCCTGTGTTAGATGAATATCAGGCTCTAATTAAAAATAAGACGTGGGACTTAGTACGCGTTTGTCAAATGTGAATGTGATTCGATCAATGTGGATTTTTCGGCATAAAATGAATTCTGATGGTTCTTTTGAGGCATAAAGCCCGTCTTGTCGGTGATGGCAAGTCACAAAGGGAAGGAATTGATTGTATGGATACTTTTAGCCCGGTTGTTAAACCAGCTACCATTTGAACTGTTCTTAGCATTGCATTGTCAAATTCTTTGACCATCCATCAATTAGATGTCAAGAATGCATTTTTACATGGGAACTTGAATGAGACTGTTTATATGCATCAACCTTTGGGTTTTAAAGATCCTACCAGGCCTAATTATGTTTGCTTGTTATGAAAATCTCCCTATGGTCTTAAGTAGGCACCTTGAGCTTGGCATCAACAGTTTGCTAATTTTGTTGCTACCATTGGCTTCACTCACAGCAAATCAGATCACTCTCTTTTTATCTATCGTCATGGCGCCAATCTTGCCTATATTTTGTTACATGTAGATGACATTATTCTCACATCTTCTTTTATTGCTCTTCGACAATCTATTATCTCTCTTCTCAGTGTAGAATTTGTTAAGGATCTAGGCAAACTAAATTATTTTTTAGGCGTTGCGGTCTCTCATACAACTACGGGCCTGCTCCTTTCTCAACAAAAGTATGCAGCTGAAATTTTAGACCGTGCAGAGATGAAATCGTGCAAACCAAGTCTCACACCTGTGGATACTAAAGGGAAACTCAGTGTTCAATCAGGCAAACCATATGCTAACCCAACTAAATACAGACAGTTGGCGGGTGCTCTTCAATATCTCACTTTCACAAGACCAGATCTATCATATGCATTGTAACAAGTGTGCCTCTTCATGCATGATCCGAAGATGAACACATGGCTGCCTTGAAACGCATTCTTCGTTATCTCAAAGGTACGTTCCATTATGGTTTGTACTTGACTAAGTCTTCGAAACAGTCCCTTTTATCCTATACAGATGCTGATTGGGGTGGGTGCCATGACACTCACCGCTCCACTTTGGGTTACTGTGTCTTTCTTGGCGACAATTTGGTCTCTTGGTCTTCTAAATGCCAACCTACAATTTCTAAGTCTAGTGCCGAAGCTGAATATCAAGAGGTTGCTAATGTTGTTTCTGAATCTTGTTGGCTCCGGAATCTTCTCCTTCAATTACATTGTCCCATTCACAGAGCAACATTGGTTTACTGTGACAATGTTAGTGCTATATATCTGTCCGGAAATCTTGTTCAACATCAATGATCTAAACATATTGAACTTGATATCCATTTTGTCCGTGAAAAGGTCCACAAAGGAGAGGTGCGTATTCTTCATGTTCCTTCCAGATATCAGATCGCCAATATTTTTACGAAAGGGCTACCTTGTGTTTTATTTGATGATTTTAGGGACAGTCTTAACGTCTGCGACCTTCCTGCTAAGACTGAGGGGGTGTAATAGAATATTATCTTTCTGTTAATATGTATCTCTGCCATATCATTTGTATAGCTGTCTATATTGATTGTTAGGATTGCTGTAGTTATTCTAGCCTATAATTACGTCCATGAGTTGTATATATTAGGAAGGATTGTAAAGTGTTGGGGATAGAAAAGACATCTTCTTTCAAAACTAACTCCTAAAAATTCAATTTCAGGCTCTTCTAATGGTATGTCATATTACTCCCCTAGTGAAGTTTTGAAGCAATTCAATGAGATTAGATCTTTGCATATATAGGTTCCCCATCATGAAGGTAGTAATTTATTGCTTAAATGGAAAGCAAAAATTGGTAGCAAGATTAAGAATTGTGTTATTCTTGGAGCTATTTCATTTCAAGAATGTAAAGTTCATTTAAAAGAAAATATAGTTTAGCAAGTTTTGACTGAAGAAGATCTTAAGTTACGCGTTATCTGGATGATTTCTTACTCGATTGATGCATTTGCAAGGCAACAATGGTTATTGAAGAAACTTTTAATAGAACATGATGCACTTGAAAATGTGATAATAAGTGATGTTAATAAGCAAGGAATGAATTTTGAATGGAAACATGAGATTTTTTATATGAGAAATGAAATGATTTCATTGGAAATATTAGAATCATCATTGGAAAGGAGTTACCAAAAGTAGGTTACTTGATGAAAGGGCAGCCCATGTTATTATTAGAGATGTTGATGGCGTGCTTAGAAACGGAAGTGATGATTATGATGTTGGTGATGATGATGGTGATGAATTGTTCTTTGACAGGGAAGAGCATGAAAATAGAGCATTTGATGAAGCTGCGAGGATGATGATGAAGATGAAAAATAGATACGTGTTTAAAGAGAAATGAAATCAATGTCTATTCATTATAGCTTAGCTATATAAATACAAGTATGGGTGGTTACAAGATAATAATCAGTACAACAAACTAAATCTAATAATAAATATAATAATAATCACAAGTAATAGATAAAAGAGATAAGAGCTAAGGTTAAAAGCCAAGCCTAACAATAGAGATAAGTGTTTACACTATCTCCCGCACAAGCTATTGATGGACGAGGTTGAAGACGAAGCTTACTTCGAAGGAACACAAAACAAGCTGTAGACAAAGGCTTGGTAAAAATGTCAGTTATTTGATCATCAGTAGAAATAAACTGAATTTGTAATTGACCATTAGTAACCTTTTTACAAACAAAGTGGTAGTCGAGCTCCACATGCTTCGTGCGAGCATAGAAGACAGGATTCGCACTGATTTAAACAACGCCAATGTTGTCACATCACAAAATAGGAGGAGAAGGAGAGGGAATACAAAGTTCATGAAGGAGAGACTGTATCCATGTGAGTTCAGCGGCTCCATTTGTAATGGATTTATATTCATTCTCAGTCGAGCACCAGGCAATAGTTGGCTATTTCTTAGGAACCCAAGATACGAGAATAGATCCTAAATAAATGGCATAGCCATTAGTAGACGTCGATCATCTAGGCAGCCTCCCTAATCACTGTCAGTAAAACATTGAAGCTGGCAATTGGAGGATGTGCTAAAAAAAGACCATAGGAGATAATGGAAACGAGATAACAAAGGAGATGTTTGACAGCCTTCCAGTGAACATCAGTTGGTGAATGCATGTAGTGACATAATTTGTTTACAGCAAAAGTGATGTTAGGACGTGTAAGAGTTGCATATTATAAAGCACCCACGGCTTAACGGTACAAAGTGCCATCAACCAAAGGACTTCCATCATGTTTGCTAAAGGAGTGGAACAACTCTTGGCATCACACATGCCAGTTGAAACAAAGAGATCAAGGAGATACTTGTGCTGGCTAAGATGCATTCCACCCTTGGTACAAATAACCTCAAAATCAAGAAAGTAGGAGAGATCACCAAGATCTTGAACAGAAAATTCCTTTTGCAAATCATTAACAAATGAATTTAAATGGACAAGAGAGGAACCTTTTATGATAATATTATTGACATACACCAAAATAAAAACATTAGTAGAGCTATGAGTATAAATAAAAAAAGAAGTGTTTGCCTGAGA
Organism: Jatropha multifida; assembly: GCA_948099535.1. Classification (NCBI taxonomy): domain Eukaryota; kingdom Viridiplantae; phylum Streptophyta; class Magnoliopsida; order Malpighiales; family Euphorbiaceae; genus Jatropha; species Jatropha multifida. The sequence goes on along the minus strand of CANUEX010147276.1, from coordinate 1,200 downwards.
ATTAGTAAATCCCAATGATAATAGGAAAGACTGGAGACAATCACACCAAGCTTTAGGAGCTTGTTTAAGACCATATAAGGAACACTGGAATTTACGTTCATAATTAAGATTCTTAGAATCAACGAAACCTATAGGCTGCTCCATGTAAATGTCAACATCGAGAAACCTATGGAAAAAAGCATTAGGAACATCAAGTTGACGGATTGGCTAATTATTGGTGGTGGTATAAGCAAGGAATGTGCGAGTCATCGTGGCTTTAGCAGCAAGGTTGAAGGTTGCTTTGAAGTCAAGACCAGATTTTTGATGAAAACTTTTGGTTACAAGGCAGGCTTTGTAATGATCAACTATACCATCAGGCTTGAGTTTTATCCGGTACACCCAATGATTACCTACAACATTGGCAAAATCTGGCTTTCGAACCAAAGTCCAAGTGTTAGTAATAAGCTGCCATTCAGGATAAGTGAAAGCTTGTTTGAAGGTAGATGGCTCTATCTCAAGAAAATTAGGTTTCGATTTAGACTTAGAAGAGGAAGATGATGCCGCGAAATTACTCTGCTTTTTTGAAAGATTTTTGGGTCGAAGTTGCATTGGGTGAGTACGCTAAGTGGAGGAAAAGAGGAAACATTCGTGTTGGAAGGAGGGTCTGGTTGGGACGGAGAGATAGGAATAGCAGTATCATTAGAAGAATGAGTCATTAAAGAGAGATAGATAAAGAGGAAGAAGATAAACCTACAGTAGTACCTATAGCTTCAGAAGAAATAGATGTTGTAGAAAAAGGGTAGGGATTAGAATTGGTACCTAATTGGGACAAATTTGGAGTCCTCCATATAGTCAGCCATGGTGCAGAATCAGAAGGAGCAAGAGCACCAACATCTGTATTTAAATGAAACAAAATGTGTTTCATAAAATATAATGTGTTTAATAATATAAACTCGACCAACCTTTTCATCCAAACAAAAATAACTAGAACAATGAGGTGAATAACCTAAAAAGACAGAAGGTTTACTCTGAAAGGAGAATTTATGAGAATTATATGGACGAAGAAGACAAAAACCAACGTAGCCAAAAATATGCAAATTATTAAAATTAAAAGTTTTCGCAAATAATTTAAAATGTGGACCTTGATTGTGCAGCACAGTAGTGGGTAAGACATTAATAGTATAAACTGCAGTTTGAAAGGCGTAGTGCCAGTAGCAAAAA
>CANUEX010147207.1:0-16309 GCA_948099535.1 Jatropha multifida | reverse complement strand
GAACTGGAGAAAGGGTCAAATAAACAGCTGTTGCTAATTATTAGGAAAGGGAAGAGTGGAACTGGTCATTGAAGACTATAAACTTCAATCCTTGACCAATATATCTTTGTACGTGTAAGTATAGGTTGCAGTTCCTCTCTCAAAAAATTTTAAACCGATAAATAGAATCACAATGACCAATATTATTTTTTATTGGTAATGAAAAAAACATTTATCAATTAACTTGGTGTATTGAGTAATTTCATATAGCAAGAGTTAAGTTATATAAATACAGAATATAAATACGGAAATATACGGAAACGATAATTTTTAAAAATAGGACATCTACATGCTTATATACACTACACTAAATAAATAATACATTAATATTTTAAATAAATAATTAATTATTTATAATAAATTATAACCATAAAATTGAAAAAAACTTTATTTTTTATTTCAATGGCACAAAACTAAGTTAAAAAAAAACATTTCATTTTTTATTAGTAATAAAAAAAATTTTAGTTGATTAGCTAAGTGTATGAAGTAATCTCATATCCTGAAAGTTAGGTTGCGAGACACGATACATGAGATGAGAGAATATACATGATACAATATTTTTTAAAAAGTAGAATATTCATACACTTAATACACACTACACTAAATAAGTAATACATTAATATCTCAAATAAATAAATAATTATTTATATTAAATCATAAATATAAAATAAAATAAATATATAATTTATTATTTCAATATAATTAATTAAAGTCTCAAAATTGTTATCACTATTAAAAACTACAATAATAATATGTATGCATTTTTTATGTAGGCCATATCATGTATTGTTTTTGTTATTGTATACTCTATGAAAGGTTTCACCGGATATTTAAGAGAGTATATCTTAGCATCGTAATTTTTTAGCATATTTTAATAAGATATAATTTATTATTTTATTATATAATTTTATTATTTTTGAATGATATTATAAAAAATTATTTTGTCCTTTAATATTAATCTAACACTAGTTCTAAATAAATATACCAGATATATATAGTTTTCATTTTCATTTTAATTTTATGCTTTTATTTAGATAATAAAATTTTATAAGTAATCATGATGTAAAACTAAAATCAAATATTATATTTTTAAGAAAATTGATTATGAGTTTTATGAGTTTTATAATATATTTTACAAAAGCACAACAATCAAAATTTAAATTACTTATATATTAGCACAATTAGACAGGTTGCAATTAACATTGATATGTGGACTTCGTGTAATTTGTATTTACGATATATGGAATGGTTGCAATTTTACCAGCAAATGGAAGAAAATAAAATTAATAATTTTAATAAATAAATCGCAATTTCAACAAACTGCATTGACTGCGACTTACTCATGCTTTCCCAACAAACCAGAGTTTTAAAATTTGACTTCAACTGCTAAAATAGTTCTGTACACTAAAATTCTGAGAGGAAAATTGATACATGAACGTTATCTATTCTTCCACTAGTCACTAGCATTTGCGCCAGCTCCTATTGATCTATTTTCCACAGCTAGGGTTGGTAAAATTGCCGTGGCTTCACCATCAATAACGAGAAGCTCACCATTCTTGAAGCACTTCGTCGAGAATTTTGCTCTGTATAATAACACAACCAAATAACACTCAACAGATCAGAAAGGATAAATTATGGCCAAGAACATAATTAAAGTGAGTTATGTAATGTAAAGCTTACATGAATCTCCTTTTGCTCTCTCTTATATTAATAGCTTGTACCTCACCAACAACTTCCTCCCCAATATATACAGGACTCTTAAAATGCAAGCTTTGAGAAACATACACTGCTCCAGGCTACCATTAAATTACACAACTCAGACATTCATTCTTCAAGAAAAAGTCATAAAAGACAATAAAATGTCTTTGAAGAAAATAAATAATTCCATAAACATGGAAATGAAAGAGCCCGCAAGACAAAGATTGAATATATAGAGGAATGAGCAGTAGCGTAGGTGGGTCAAACTACTTGGATTTTACTTGCAAAATATTCAAATTTGACTCTATTTTAATTGCATGAAAATAGAACTCAAGTACTGGACTCAAAATATGACTGGCAAGTCTAATAGGGTATTTGAAAGATATTTTATATTTAAATAACAATTTATTAATTCGAGCTCATTCAAGATTAGAAATTTATTTTAACATTAACAAATAGGCTTATAACAATAATCAAGTCAAATCGAGTTGAGACCAAATATTCATGAATTTTGTTCAGGCTGATTTTTAGTGTGAGAATTAAATTTCAATCTACCTCGAATTCCCTATTCAAGTTAAGTTCATTTATCTACTTGACTCAATGAATGTACTGCCAATGGAGTAAAGAATGGAAATGAAGAAAGTGAAGTTAACAGTAGTAGAAGTGGGGCTTACAAAATGGGATGCAATAATCCGGGGAAACAATGCAGCAAGAAGCATTCCATGCACAATCCGACCCTCGAATCCAGATTTCCAGGCAGCTTCAGAATCAAAATGAAGCGGGTTTAAGTCATGACTCACCTTTGAGTAATCTATAAGGTCTTGATATGAGAATGTTCTTGTTTGCCTTAAAACGTCACCGGTTCTAAGCACATTAGGAGGAGTATAAGAAAAGCCTCTAGTGTAGGGGACAGACCTTGCAAGCAAACTTTTGACCAACATCATCTTCAAAAATGGTCTGTAAAACGATGTATAAAATGTCAAACATCACATTTCCAAGTACTGTATAAACGCCAAATGTTAAATCTTTTCTGCTTGGCATTTTAACAAACAATTGAAATTCATACCTTCAGTTCCTTGACTTGATAATGCAGCTTCAACCAAAGCGAAGAAGAATCACTCGGGGAACAAGAAAAAAAAAAATATCTGAAACACAAACTGCAGGCGAGAAAAATGCAATTGTGAGAAAGAGATGAGCAAATATGGAATAAAAGAAAAAGTACAAAATAAAAAAAGAGAATGAACCTGTAAAAAACCGGTAAGAGGTTGAAAAAATGAATCTTAGGTTAAAAAAATCTCAATCCTTTCTCTCCCGGCATTTCCTTTCTACTTTCCCTTTCTTCCCTTTTCCACCATTGCTCTCAACTGCGTCTGCATCTGCTTTCTCTGAGCTTGGATTTGAAGTTTATGTAGTGTTTATTTCCTGTCGTTCTTCTGCCACTGGACGAGCCAAATTAAATACCATACGGTGCCGTATTATTGAAGTGTTGAATGAAACACGATGCCGTTTAGTTGCAGTGTTGATTGATGAAATGAAAAGCAGCGTTGACCTTCAGTGCGTCAAATCCTTATCAGCATCAACCCCACCGGACCCACCACCGGTGTTATCCCTTGTTCAAACGATGCCATATTATTGGGCTTTGGTTTCGACTTCGGGTTTTTCTTGTTACAAAGCTTTTGAATTTCCTTCTGCTGGATTTCAGATCGCTTGAGGACTCGTTTTCTGTCTGCGTCTTTGAACAAGGGATAAGTTAAAGTTTTGCTTGAGAAGATCCGCTTGGGTTTCAGCTGGGATATTTCCTCTGATTTTCAACGGTGAGGTGATATTTCGGGTTTGAGTAAGGGCAAATTTGAAATTCATCGCTCCTTCCAGATGGGAGACAGCTGTCAGGGATGAAGTGGGCCTTTTAGTCCATATCGACCACCACATCATCTAAAATGGGATCCAAATATACAAAAGCAGCATTCTGTCAACAGTGACTTCGTTCTGGTAGTTTATGCATAGTATAGATTATTTTGTGGAAGTGAAGAAGAAGAAGAAAAAGAGAAGGCAATGAATGGTAAAGGTAGTAATTGTTACATAAAAACATTAGCAAGTGAAATAGGAAATAGAGTGAAGCTGGCAGCAAGAAACAGAGGAAAAGGATGGTACACTCCTTTAATGGCAGCTGCATCTCGAGCCATTGCAGAGCGAATCCCATTGGTTGATTTCGTTGTTGAAGTGAGAGATGCTCGGGTTTGTGTCTTTCAGCTGTTTTTTGTCCTAAATTCGTACTTTATTCATCCAAAACTGCCAAGTGTTCGATAAAATGTTTCAACTAAGACATATCTTCTTTTTAGATTCCGATGTCTTCAGAATTTCAGCTATTGAGTAATGACATGCCTTCCTCTCGCCGAATTATAGTGATGAACAAAATGGACCTTGCTAATCGCTCCCAACTCAAGGTCAGCTCAGTTTATTAGCTTTATCTATTAAGTTGAAATCCTTCCTATGATTTCAGTGGCTAATTCTTCTATGAAGGAAGCTTTATGCTTAAGGGTCTGTTGGACATTTTTGTTTACTTGTTTGAGCTGTTATTGAGAAAGCCATCATATTAATAATACTGATTTTAGGTCATTAAAGTTTGTTTAGAGGTGAATTTCACATAATTTAAACATGAACTTGGAAATAGCTAAACACTCTCAAACAACTTTTTCTAAAAATTAAAAAGGTGGTTTTCTGGAAAACCCATTGCTCTAACCTATATAATGTAAATAGATGGCTTTCAATTGTGTTTTGGCTTGCTGTGCTAATGTAGTTTCTTATCTTATCTTTATTTATCCATAGGATTGGGTCAAATATTTTGACCAGCGAAACTACATTTCTTATGTGCTCAATTCTCATAATAAGGATAGCGTCAAACAGGTAACCATTTCTTTTCTTTTGTTTATTCAATTCCGTATGCAACTGGTCAGGCAGGTTATAGGTTCTTTTTGTGCCGCTGCTTTCCTTTCTATCATGGTTTTTTTATTTTTTTAGAGGGTAAACTTTTTTGTAGTTTCTCAACTTCTTACAAGCCCAAATTAGAGCATTGAAGAACATTGATCATCCTAGTCATACCATAACAATAATGTTGGTGGGCACTCCAAATGTTGGCAAGTCAGCTCTAGCCAATTCCTTGCATCAGATAGGAAGGATCAGTGCTGCAGGTAATATAACTTTCAAGTTTCAAATTCTTCCTCTCTTTCTCTCTCGCCTGTTTAGTAAATTTTCAAGGGACTCAAGTTCCTTAATTGTTGGTTTTTCTTAGAGAAAGGCAAGTTGAAGCATGCAATAGTGAGTCCACATCCTGGAGAGACAAAAGATATCAGCAGCTTAAAGGCATGTAAGCCTTTTCTTTAATTCTGATATTACCTTGTGCGGCATGAAGAAATTTTTAGTGAGAACACTACTTTGATTTGATGGATTCAATACAATCAATTTGATAGATGCAATGCAATTAATCCTTAAATTTTATTCTTTTGTCTACACGTCTATCTTTACATCTCATAACCACATGGGCATTAGAGGAGAAGATAGCTATTCACCTGTTCTGTTACTGTTTTTGGAAGCCCTTTTTTCTAATTATTTTCAAGGCAAAAATTTATTTTGCAGAACACAAAAGAAATTGCTGATTGTTTGCAAAAAATCAGTTCTATGAAAACAAGTAAAACACTTGCTTTGACAATAGGAAATAGTTGTAGTTTTCAAAACACGTTTTCAAGATTCTCTTTGAAAAAATGAAGGCTAAAAAATAATAGGAAAATGAAAAGGTATGATTAAATTGTTCCTTTTGTAGGAAACCAGTGTTCAGAACTTCAAATCCAGCAATAATCCTTGATTTTATTAGAATTATTATTGATGGCTAAATAGTACTTCTACTTTCTCCTTGTTCTTTTGCCTTCTATTTTCTTGGAGTTTTGATTTAAATTCTGATTTAATTTTCCAGATTGGTAGCCATCCCAATATTTATGTGCTGGACACGCCAAGTATTTTGCCGCCTCAGATTCTTGAGGCTGAGGTCTGCACCAAGCTAGCTTTAACAGGTGCAATTATATCAGCATTTTCCCCCATTTCTGCCCCTTCCTTATGGTGTGAATAAGTGTGATGGTTATGCGTAGCTATGTGTTTGTTTTTTTCCCCCTTCAAAAGCAGGAGCAATTACAGACTGTTTGGTTGGGGAAAAAGAACTTGCTCAGTTGTTTCTTGCCATTCTCAACCTAAGCGATGAATACAAGAAATGGACAAATTTGTTGCTCCATGAAAATGATAAATCATTTGTAAACCACAGAACAGAATGTTCAAGTGACAGACAATCAGACACAAAAGAAAAAAAAATATATCTCACAGATCACACGCAGGTACGAATGCCTTTCACTTTCTTTTAATTTTTTTTTTTTCACAAAAGGAACATAGCTAAATTTCCTTAAATTTGTGCTGCCATCATTTTAATTATGGATAGCTTGTGCTTAATTGGCATAGTGTGTTTCCTTTCTTGTTTACATTCACCGGCAATTGCTGCTATTGTTTGGAAACTTTAGATGAAACATATCTCTTGTTTTTTTGAAATTCATTTATAAATCTAAGTTTTTGTATTTGGAATGTGAAAAAATGAAGATTTAAATTCTATGAACCCAAAATTTCTATCTAAATAGGTGGAGTTTTTAAATAATTCCACAAATTAAATAAGCAAAAGCTTTGTGATAAAATTATTTATTTTTCTAGAATTCTAGAATTATTATATGAAGGGCATTTTAGAAAATAAAAGCAAATGAATGTTCAATTTTGAATTTACAGACATGAAAATTAATTTATAAATGAATTCCACATTTCAAATTCATTTTTTCCAAAAAAAAGCATTAAGGCTGACTTTGTTTTTTTGAATGCAAACTGCAAAGTTAAATATCAGTTAACATGGGGAAAATAATTATGTTGTCTCTGAGATTTTACCAAATTAATTATTTCGTCCTCATATTTTTGTATATTAGTTATTTAATCTTTGAAGTTTGGTTCCGTCTCATTAAATAGTCTTTATGTCTAATTTTAGTGAATATTGCCATTAAATGCCAAACAAAAGACTAAAATAGCCTTTTAATAAGACAAAAACTAAAGTCATTATCCCTCCTTCCCCTTCATCTCTCCATATCTCAATTTCCCCAATTATACAAACACAATAAAAAAAATAATTACATTTAAAAATTATTAAAAAATAAATACTTTTTGCTTTCTTCCTCTTCTAGTGCCTTTGAGAATATATGAGCATCAATAAATACTTGGTTTTTCTTTACTGTAAACCAAGCTTGAGGTAATGTAAATACTTGCTTCTGAGAGTTGAAGGATTTAAGCTAAGAAATCTATCTATTTCTTTATTTTCTTGGGAACCAAACAGGGTAACCATGTTTCTTCATTCAATTTCTTGTTATTTTTTTTCTTAGAGAGGGATTCTTGAAATTCTGAATTTTTTGGGTGTTGAAATTTAAGGAGGGACTGGTTACTTTTAAGAGAAGATGGAGTTTTTCTTTTGAGTTTGAGTTGGATTTGATTTACCAGAAGTAGTAGTTTTATGGTCTTTTCCGTTTAACACTTTTGGTAGTACAGATTTTTCTAAAGCTTATAGACCTAAGCGGTCATCAGAAAATTTTCTGGTAACTCTCCCATTAAACTCTCCTCAAAGTTTTCTCATCCCGTTGACCCAATGGGCCCATGCCGGTCACCGTTCAAGTCCCGATAATGTAGACAACAACACATCAGAAAACTGGAAATCAAACTTGGCCTCACCTCTCACTTGTCCTCTGAAAAACTCAAGAACTCAGACTCACCGATCCCATGCCCGGTGACTACATTGTAACCAGATTCACTATTTCTCTGGAATCTGAAACTAAGTCACAGTCGTCTCTAGCAATTTCGGAGGAGGAAAAAGCTATACTTGAGAAAGTTTTGTTTGCATCCATCACACAGCTGATTATACCGAGAGAAAGGGAGTGACCATGAGTTGATGGTTCTCTTTCCATTCTATTGAGCAAGAAAAAAGGAAACTTAAGGGTAACATTTGTAATTTTAAAAAATATCTCTCCTCTTTCTTGATTTTTACTCAATTAACAGAAAAATATTTGATTTTGGACAGGACCATTTAGCAAGCCGAAATCAAATATCAGGGACTAAATACCTAATATATAAAAATATAAAGACAAGTTAATTAATTTTGTAAAACCTCAATGATGAAATAATTATTTTCCCATTGACATGCCACAAAGTCATTTGTATGTGATCTGTTCTGTTGTGATTCTTCACTCCTGTGGACTTGGAAAAAAGTTCCATCCGATATGTATAAATTTTGATGATTTGACTTGTTGGTTATTCTTTTTCTCTACTTATTTTTTCCGGGTCACCTGAGAATGGAATTCATTGTTTTTCATGTAGGATTTCATAGTGAAAGATGTTCGTCGAGTGCTTTTTGGAAAGATTTCATGTTTTAACGGTGACAAGCAAAATGAAGTGGATTTAGAGAAGCTAATTGGGCAACAGTTCACTGCCTTGGCAGAAGCTTTTCGCTTGCCTCCAGAATTACGGGATGATGCTGATAGTAAGGTTGCTACGAAGTTACTTAATCTATATCGTACTGGAAGACTAGGACGTTACACTTTAGATCCTCTTGATCTGTAACAACAGATTTGGTAACTAACGAACATAGTACTGAGAATATAGGTTATTTTGAGAATATGAATGAAACGACAACATTAACCATGTGCAAAGTAGAACCAGGTCACGTATAAAGCTCACCGAATACTAGACAAGTTTCTCTCTTAAGCTATGAAGAATGTTTAAACTTGACAGAAAATGCTGGAAAGTTTCTCTTAACATATTCTTGACCTGTATTGATTTTTTGGAAGTACTCCCATTAGATTTTATTTTCTTAATTGATAATGTAGGAATGTATACACTCAAAATTTACTTGTAAAAGCATATCAACTTTAAATATAATTTCTGAATTTTATGGTACTACAACCCAAAAAAAAAAAAAAAAAGAAATGCAAACCTCATATCACTTCAAGGTTGGAATCCTTAATATTTACATGTACAATGTGAAGCTGGATCGTTGGCCAGAACGACTTTGTCCATCAATTGGATTGAAGAAATTGTTCTCTCAATCATCAATCCTAAAATGGTAAGTCTCAATTTGCAGCAGAAGGAACAGTAACTGGATCATCCTCAAATACTGAAGCATGTAAACACAACCAAACTAAACACCACAAATTCATATTTCGACTAATTCGATCTACTTACGAGGCTTGATATGAGGGTAGATTCCTAAGACATGCTCCGGCATGAAGTCGTGTCTGGTCAAAATGCCGACAATCTGATGCCTCTGCAGTAATGATAAAACAAGTTAGTTTCACATATAATACGGAAAGATAAAACTACATAGGACCTCCCATTCTTTAGCAACCAGAGTCCAGTGCCACTAGTAAGCACCCCAAAAATAACATTTTTAAATGCAATAGACGAATATAAAAGGGTTTGCTCTTAAATTCCCTGAACAAGGGATTCAGTCTCAATATGCATAAACAAGCTTCACAATCACACAGAATAATTGTAATCAGCATGAAAAAATAAGCTTCAGTTGTAGTTGTTGGGAGAAAGAAAACACAGTGAGAGAATTACCCCTTAACTCTTTGGCACCACACACATATGCCTGAGACCAAGTTGTCGAAAGAGAATTGCAGCCTTGGCAAGAGACATAGTTTCGACAACTGTGTATGGTGATGTATTTGTGATAGGATGCAGTTCAACGTACATTTCCATCTCCACCTCTTCAATATCTAGATCCTCAGGTTTGACACCTTTCCCTGATCCTGCTTTAGCAAAATCAAATGCTCGAAATCCATGCAAAATCTCTTCACCAGCAAGCACCCTTTCCCTTGAGCAAAACAAGCAAATGGGACCGCAATACAACCCCACAAAGTTCAGGTGCGTCTGATAAAGGCGGTTCATCAATCACAGGGAACCCATTGTGTCTAGTAGTCCTCAATGCATGAATTATATTACCCACCTTCTCAACACCAGAAAAAGTGACCAATGGACCAGAAAGAACATCTTTAGAGGCCAAATGTCTCATGTAAGGTTCTGCATGGGCCTCCATGTAAGGCAATCCTTTCAATTTCACTATTTGGTCATAGACACCCTTATTGAAGCCATCAGCCACAGTTTTTGAGACAAGGAGAACCAACATAACAAGCGAAAGCAATAATAAGTCATTAGTGAGCTCGAGTAGTATAACACAAAGGGAAACTGTCATCCTCATTGTTCCACCGAGGAAGGAAGCTGCTCCAAGTAGAGCAAAAACACCAGGGTCAAGTTTAGATATAGATTTAAACAGTCTCCCAACAAGACGGCCGTAGCAGGCCCCAGCTAGTATGACAGGGATGAAGAGCCCTGAAGGGATAGCAATCCCATAAGTGATAATACCAAGAAAATAAACATAAGCAAAGAACACTATCAGAGTGGAAATAAGAAAAGTTTTCTCAGTGCTGGAGCTAAACAAGTTGCGAATTACATCATCATTGGTGTTTAGAAAGAGGGAGGCAAGGTCATTGTAGTAACCAGAAGGGCACTTGAAGTCTTTGTACATTCCAGAATCCCCTGTGCTGGGACAACTTACAGTAAGATCAGTAGGGCATGGACGGCAGTTTGCAAACCAGGGTAACCCAAAAGAACAACATGATGTCAAGAAGGCAACGGTAGTAACAAGTAGAATTTTGAATGTAGCACCTTTTCTGCAGCATAAAAATAACATTGTTAGTGGATCAGAAAGAAAACATTTAGACTGGAATCCTTGATAATTTTCATAAAAGATGAATTACAGCTCATAATTCAGATATAACATCCTCGAGTTCAGTATGGTAGCATGCTTAATTTCCTTTTCTTTTCTTTACCTTTCTCCCTATGTTCTTTCTTCTTTTTTCAGAAGAAAAATGAAGCATTATGATAAAAATAAATGCTTATATTACAGTTCAGAGTATTATATATCTGACATATGTAGAGTATATAATTCAAACCATATGACATCCATACAGCCAAGATATTGCCCACTAATATCAAAGGAGGGAGAAGTGGAGAAAAAAAAGGCCATTGTGTGTTAATTAATCAAATAGAAAACGCACTCATTGATGATGCTGTAAGTTCGGAGGACTTTATCCACAAGATAGTTATATAGACTTCCAAAAATGTCCCCAATAACTCCAAGGAGTATCGCTGCTAATAAATCTGAGCCAATATATGTTAACGTCGTTGAACTGACATCATACATTATCAGACCTCCTTCCCCAAACAGTCCACACTTCCCATTAGAGCAATAGTCTATAAAGGCTCTCAAACTATAGCGACTACTGCTGTTGTGAAGAAAGTCCTCCAAAGAAGAGCACTCGGCCACTTGGAAGCCCAAGCAAAAAAGAAAGAGGAATTGATTGTTTATGGAAATTCAGTATTAGAATTACCAAAGCAAGGTTCAGTGACAATGATCAAGTACTTAAACTGCACAGGTTACGAAAGATTGTCTCACAAGTAAAACCTTTTCTTTCTTCTTATTTTTATTTTTAGTTTTAATAGTTTTCCATTAATTTGACAATGTGAGTCAGCATTTAATGTGGCTTTAGTGTGATGGTAAATTTATTCCACTCGCGATTTGGAGGTCATGGGTTTGAGCAATGGGAACAGCCTCCCTACAAAAGCAAGGGTAAGGCTGTATGCATCAGTCCTTTCTACAGACCACAAATGTGAGGTGCTTCACATACTGGGTTACCCTTTAATCTGAGTAAGCATTCCTAAATTCAGCAAGCGCATTAATAAGGTTATAACTTATCAGATACCCCTTCCACCTTCTTATTATTAATCATTCATGCTGACAACTGTAATCCCAACCATTGAATGTTGGAAAAATGTACCTTTTACTGCAAGTCATCATGCCCCTTACATGCCAGAATGGCTGGAACAAAAGTCACAATAAGAAATCAAATAAGAGAGTTTTGACAAATTGAAATACCTCCTTGTGCATCTAGATTACTCTCACTATAGATCATATTAAATAAAAAAGAGGATTACCAAGAAGCAGCTTCCTCAAGGGCAAAGAGAACACCACCAACTGGAGCACGAAAAGCAGCAGCTACACCAGCAGCAGCTCCACAGGTGATCAAGTCTCGTCGGTCACGATCATTTTTGAAGTATCTTAACCATTTCCAAGTCAAATGGTACGTGCGAGAACCCCCTTGTCCCAATAAAGAGGATATGCATGCACCTGTGTGAACCATAGGCCCTTCTTTGCCCACAACAAATCCAGCAGAAACGCCCAAAACAGAACCAAAAATCTGAAAAACTCAGAAATATAAACACCATATACAATGCAGCTAGAGAACCTGGATCCTAATTATGAGGGTTGCCAAAAGAGTAAGAAAATAGCAAAATCAAGTCAGGTATGTGGCTCGATAAATTCAAAAGGACTGCTCCATACTCCTAAAACAATAGCCCTTTAATTTTATGTCATAAAAACTGTAACTAAATCAGGCCCTTGCTTCTGATCTCAAAAATCCAAAATGCATAATAAAAAAGAGCAAGAAAAAGAGATAATAGAAACAGAACCAAGCCAATGACTAATGTGAAGTAACAACTGCTGAACAAATTCATAGTATAAATTTAAGGAAAGCCAGTTTACTTAATTTCATAAATAACGCTTGTTTTCCAGCAGAACCAAAAATATTATTTTGGCAATTCAAAGATTGTCTTTAAATGTTGTACAATTTTTAACATTCTAGAAGCTGAACATGATTGTATAATGTGGGTACCACAAAAGAACCATGTAATATAGTAAAAAAATGAAAACCATATTCTAGACTGCATGTTTCTAGATGAAATAAATGAATTCTTCTGCAAGTGCCAACAGGAGAAAGTATGACCTGGGTGGAAACAAGTTTTGTCATCTAGGGGTCTAAGAGAACAATCGAGAAGTTCCTAAAAGATGCATTTCGCAGCATACATGCACCAGCAAGCTGAACGACATAATGAACATACAGATTGGCCTTGACCTCGACCTCTTACACCACATGTTCCTAAAGAAACCTCTTTCAATGAAAATAGCAAAGAGTACATGGATGCACATATTGACTTGTATTTATCTCCATGGAAAGAACAATTAGAACTTCCAGTCATTTCTGCTTCTTCTGAAAGATTGGAATTTAATATGTTAATTCCATGTGTTCAGAGACACAGACAGTTACACACACACAGAGGGAGACAGAGAGAAAGAGGGAAAAAGGTCATTTATCTTTACAAAAAGGGTGCTTGGGGCCAGTATTGAGTGAGCATCAATGCCATTGAAATAGGCCTTTACCTCAGGAATACCAGATCCTGCAGCTGCTGGAGCAATGAAAGCACAGAGAGCTGCTGCAGCAACTGCTAATACTATGTTGCTACCAGCATATGTGGCAAATGCCTTGAAATATCTGCACTAGAACCATTATCATTTTGTAGTTGTCATATACAAGCAGCAAGAAAATTTATTGCGGATCTAAAACGCAATACCTTGACTACACATTTAGTAATATATGATCCAAGCACATGCAATGAACTGAACAAAGGAGCAAACCACCAAATGTAAACAATTAAGATTAACTCTCTTGAATAGATGCAGGAAATGTATTTATTTGGTTTTCGGTTTATTTGTTTCTGTTGAGATATTGTGGCTGGAATATGTAAAGACATATGACTATGAGTTGAAATTTCATCCTTCCAGCGTTATAGTGCAAGGTAGTTGAGAAATCCTACACATTAGATGCCTTGTGATTTGGTCCGGAACCATTTATCATTTTCGGTTATGACATGGAACTAACAAGTAAAGTTAACTAACCATCACAAAACAATATCATTGGTTTGGGCGGATTTTTTTTTTTTTAACTAAAAAAATATAAACATTTTGCTTTTATTCTCAATTTTAGCGATTTGACAACTTTGTTTTTTAGCCCTAAATCAGACAAAAAAAAATTAATAGAAGAACACATTTGCAGACCAATGCTAAACAATATGAATGGGGGAGATTATGAAAGTAATGCATATAAGTCAAATAAAGGTTCGAATTCCAGGTCTGAGAGCAGAGCAGGCTTACCGGTGCTTTTCCATGAGATTGAAGGTGAGCAAAAACTTATAACCAGCAATGTTCTCTACAGCAATATTGTTGAAACTCCAACTAGTCCAGTAAATAAGCCTATAAAAAGTGCGAATGCCCACTTAAGTAGAACGTACTGAATTTTCTTCCTGGATCTCCAGTCCTGTTTAAGTAATTCATTCTCGAAAATCCTAATAACAATAAAAAAATAAATAAAAAAAACCGTTTAATCCACTTAGAAATTTTCCTAAGGACGTTTGGTTACATAATGAAATTAGGAAAACTCGTTTTCTTACTCATAATCAAGACTCTCAATGGGGCAAACATTGGCGCCAACAATGGCAATTTGGGAGGTTCTATTTGCCCTCTTCACTAAAAGTGGTTCGTCGATCCCTTTGTCATTGTTTTCAATATCTCTCTCCCTTTCACTTTCGCAATTAATATTCACATTTCTGGTGCTATTCTCTTGATCCATACCTGCTGCTCCTAACTGAAAAGAAAAAGAAAAATAAGAAAAAAGCGCGCGCACAGAACCATGAAAAGACTGACTACGAATTCAAATTCCAGTAAATTCCCGCCAAATATAGTACAAATCTACTTCTCAATTCTTCTTTTTTCTCATACGCACCGGAAACAGAAAGAGTTCCAGTTTCAGATTTCAATCGAGTAATGATTTCATAGATTAAAAAAGAAATGCAAAAGATGGTCTCATCTACTTACAACTAAACAAAACTGGAACGAATGCGATTGCAGAGGATGGGGAGAAAGAGACTTTAGAGTTTCTATCTATCCAATACGCCAACGAAAGGCTTTAAGCTCCAATGGCGTTTGACTCTGCTAAAACGAGTAATAATGATACTGAAGAGAGGAAGTAAACAGAGACTTGTTCCATAGGCTTAAAAATCTTACTAACCAGTCAGTTGTCAAAGCGTTTGAAGTTGTTCTACAGAGGACTCGGGGGCGTGCACGGAAATAAAACTACTTTTGACACCGAATTGGGCGCGCCTACGCCACTCCGAGGACTCATAGCCCTTGTCTAATTTGGTACTCCTTTAACTTGGATTCTACCAACTTAGAGGCTAAATATAATTTCATCCCTATACTTTTCATGAAAAATTTAAATCACTTTTAATTTTTATTTCGACACAATAAATATTTCAACTTATAAAATTAATTTGTTAAACACTTTATTTAACCTATTGAATACTTAAACTTATTAGATCAATTAACTACTTATTCAATAGTCAAAAAATGTATAAAATATTATTTCAAAATTAATTACATATTAAATCAATATTTTATATATACGGATCAAGAATTTTAAAAAACAACTATTTTTAGTATAAAGTTAGTGTGCCGTCATTTTTTTTTCAAAGTTCAAAGGTTAAATTTTGTATTCCGCTCTAACTTACAAGTCTCAATTTATAAAATTATAATTATTTAACGCCTCAACTTGTTATATCATGTTTATTAAACAATAATTCACATATTTTTGAACCACTAGTATTGTATTATTGAATGATTAGCCTCCCTTATATATAAGGGTGGATTCAGAAAATTAAATTAGTGAGGGTAATACATAAAATAATAATTCAATGGTGAGAAAAAATAAAAATTTAGTGAGAATAAATATAAATTAGCATAATTATACATATTATAATATCAAAAATCATAAACTATAAACTAGACCGTAAAAAACCAACGCGGGCAAGTGCTCGTTGCAATATATTTCACATTTTTAATATTTTATAAGTGTTTAATAAAAATAATTTTAAAATTGGGGTTGGATATATATAATTTTACAAATTGAAGTATTTAATAAATATAATTTTATAAATTAAAGTATTTAATTAATTAAAATAAAAGTTAAAGTACCACTGCATTTTTTCTTTATATCAAGTTCAAGCCACGTCAATCCATAAACTTAGTCATGTGCAATCTAATCAAAATTAAGTTTGAGATTAATTTTATGACTCAAACTTTTAATTCGAGTTAGTTATTTTTTGCAAAAACAAATGTTACTTTATATATTTTAATTCAATTTAGTCCATTACATTAATTCCGTTACATTATACTGTGCAGCCGTTAGTTTTTCTACTAAGTGATTGTGAAATGTCAAGAGTGGAAAAACTAAACTTTGGACTTAATATTATAACATGAGTATAATTCAAGGGTAAATGGTATAGTTTGAAAACTAAAGTTCTTATTAGTGTATTTGATAAAAAAAATAGGAAATATATAAAACCTATCCTTTTTTTATTTTATATATGAAATAACCCATTAATTTATTTTTAAAAGAATTTTTATTTAAAATTTAATTGTAAATTTTCACCAATGAGAATTGGCCAAAAATAATATTTTATGCCGCGAACCGAATCGAAAACCGAATTTAAATAGTCTAAC
>CANUEX010147042.1:0-52809 GCA_948099535.1 Jatropha multifida | reverse complement strand
ACGACATTACGGCGAACAATTACCACCGCACTAATGTGCCGAATTCCAGCAAACATAAATTCAACTGGCTGACCTATTCATCGCTGGCGCAGGTATGCAAATACGCCAACCGCGTGAGCTATCAGGTGCTGAACCAGCATTCGCCGCGCTTAACCCGTGGCCTGCCGGAGCGGGAAGACAGCCTCGAAGAGGCGTACTGGGAGCGTTGATTTCACGGGTTTTGCCGGATAGCGGCGTTGCCTTATCCGGCCGACAAAACCGGTATTGATATGCAGGCCCGGCAAGCGAAACATCACCGGGCATTCAGGCTCACAGGCCGGATAAGCGTAGCGCCATCCGGCAATTAAAGCCGTTGGTTTACCCCGTCACCGCTTCTTCAACCGGCGGTTTCTCCAGCAGCCTCAGCATGGTATTGGCGATTTCGCGTTCACCCATCACCACCTGATTGGCGCCGCGCTCGGTAATGTAATCCACTTCGTCGTCATAATGCGCGCGGGCAATGATTTCAATGTCCGGGCATTTCTCACGCGCAGTCGCAACAATTTCCCCGGCTTCGTAACCATTCGGAATGGTCAGCAGCAGCCAGCGGGCGCAGTCGAGATGCGCCAGATTCATGATCTCTTCATTGGCGGCATTGCCCAGTACGGCGCGGATCCCGCGCTCGCGCAACTCATCCACCCGGGTGCGCGAGGTTTCAATCACCACCAGCGGAATGCCCTGCGCCATCAGTTTCTCGCCCAGCAGGCTACCGACGCGGCCAAACCCAACCAGCAACGCATGGTTGCAGATATCCACCGGGATCTGCTTCTCTTCTTCGATGGCTTCTTCCAGCGTTTGCTCTTCCAGCGTCTCGGTTTTGTCGAGGTACTTCTCCAGCAGCGTAAACAGCACCGGGTTAAGCATAATCGACAGGATCGCGCCTGCCAGCACCAGGTTTTGCCCGGCCTGCGGCAGCAGTCCCAGCGACATCCCCAGGCCCGCCAGAATAAAGGCAAATTCACCAATCTGCGCCAGGCTGGCGGCAATGGTCAGTGCGGTGCGCGGCGAGTGGCCAAACAGGCGCACCAGGAAGAAGGCAGCCACCGATTTGCCGAAAATGATGATCGCCAGCGTACCGAGCACTGCCAGCGGTTGTTCGATCAGAACCATTGGGTCGAACAACATGCCGACGGAGACAAAGAACAGCACCGCAAACGCATCGCGCAGCGGCAGAGTGTCGTGCGCAGCCCGGTGACTGAGTTCGGATTCATTCAGCACCATACCGGCGAAGAACGCGCCAAGGGCGAAGGAGACATCAAACAGCTCGACGGCGCCAAAGGCGATGCCGAGCGCCAGCGCCAGCACAGAGAGAGTAAACAGCTCGCGCGAACCGGTTGCGGCGCTACGCGCCATGATCCACGGTACCAGACGGCGGCCAACCAGCATCATAATGGCGATAAAGGCCACTACTTTACCGATGGTGATGCTCATATCCAGCGCCAGCGATGCCAGCCCAACGTTGCCTTTTTCCATCATCCCGGCAACGGCAGGCAGCAGCACCAGTGTCAGCACCATCACCAGATCTTCAACAATCAGCCAGCCGATGGCGATTTGCCCGCGCTGGCTGTCGATAAGCTGCCGCTCCTCAAGCGCGCGCAGCAATACCACCGTACTGGCGGTGGAAAGACATAATCCAAACACGATACCGGTCATAAGAGACCAGCCAAGCAGTGCGGAAAGCGCCATACCCAGCAGCGTCGCGACGGCAATTTGCGCTATCGCTCCGGGAATGGCGATCGACTTTACCGCCATCAAATCCTTTAAAGAGAAGTGCAGCCCAACGCCGAACATCAGCAGAATCACGCCTAATTCCGCCAGTTCGGGCGCCAGTTGAGTATCGGCGACAAAGCCCGGCGTAAATGGCCCGGACAGCACACCCGCTAACAAGTAGCCCACCAGAGGAGAAATTCGCAATTTATTGGCAAGCATGCCGAGAATAAAGGCCAGTACAAGGCCGCCGACAATGGTGGTGATAAGCGGTGTGGCGTGATGCATTCCGTCTCCTTTCGTTGATGCGTGGATCCCACGGTCGATGACCGTTAACTGAGTTACAGTTTATGACAATTTTCGCCCGTCTGTTTATGAATCATTGTTGAATTATGAAGAAAATGGCAATTTGGCAGAAAAAAAGGTGCAACAGGGTCATCCATAACAGAAATCGCGCGGCAGGCGAGGAGAGGCAACAGAAAGCAGCGGCCAAAGAGGGGTTTGGGCCGCTAAGAAATCAATGTTGTGGGCGGTTATCGGGCAGGAATATCGTCAGAATCCCGAGTAATGGCAGGAAAGCACATATTTTGTAGACCAAATCGATGCTGCTGTGATCGGCAACCAGCCCCAGCACCGCAGCGCCAAGCCCTCCCATACCGAAGGCGAAACCAAAAAACAGCCCGGAAACCATGCCGATACGGCCTGGCAACAGCTCCTGGGCATAGACCAGAATGGCGGAGAAAGCCGATGCAAGAACAAAACCAATTATCACCGTCAAAATTCCGGTCCAGAATAGCGATGCATACGGTAAAACCAGCGTGAAAGGGGCAACGCCGAGGATAGAGCCCCAAATCACATATTTTCTGCCGATCTTATCGCCCAAAGGCCCGCCGATAACGGTGCCAGCGGCAACCGCAAACAGGAAGATAAACAGATGCATCTGCGCGTTTTGCACGGATAAATCAAACTTGTGCATCAGATAAAAGGTGAAATAGCTGCTGATACTCGCCATATAGAAGTATTTAGAGAAAATCAGAATCAGCAGGATGCAGACCGCCAGTACTACTTTGTTGCGTGGCAGCGGATTATTCACCGCAGCTATCTTTTTCCCTTTGTTCACGCGGTGCTGGGCTGCGTACCAGCGGCTCACCTGCATCAGCACGATGATCGCCAGCAGGGCGGCCAACACAAACCAGGCGACGTTGCCTTTACCGTAAGGCGCAACGATCACCGCCGCCAGCAACGGGCCGAGCGAGGCGCCAAAATTGCCGCCAACCTGAAAAATGGATTGCGCCAGCCCATGACGGCCGCCAGAAGCCATCCGCGCCACGCGCGACGATTCCGGGTGGAACACCGAAGAGCCGGTGCCGACCAGCGCGGCGGCAATCAGTACCGTTGTAAAATTACCCGCCAGCGCCAGCAGCACCAGCCCGCTAAGGGTAAAACACATGCCAATGGGCAGCGACCACGGCATTGGATGTTTGTCTGTCCAGTAACCGACCACCGGTTGCAGCAGCGAGGAGGCGACCTGGAAAGTGAGGGTGATAAATCCAATCTGCACAAATGACAGGGAAAAATCGGCCTGCAACAGCGGGTAAATCGCCAGCAGCAGCGACTGGATCATATCGTTAAGCAGGTGCGAAAGGCTGATGGCGCCAAGAATACCGAACGAGGTGCGCGCGACCGGAGGAGTCTGCGACGTTTCACTGATTGCCATAAATACCACGTATGTTTTGTCAGAAGAGGAAAGAAGAACGGTAATTGTTATCTGCCTAACATTACCTGCGTGGATGCTTTGAAGGAAGTCGCAATGCTGAAAACATATTTGTCTATTATTGTTCAGCATTGTAATTTCGGGTTTTTATCAATGGGTCAGGGAGAGAAGCATGAATTGGCTACCAAAGAGCACCACGTTGGCGCTGCTGGCAACGATGGGCATGGCAAGCTGGCAGGTGCAGGCATACGAGCAGGACAAAACTTATAACGTCACCATCCTGCATACCAACGATCACCACGGCCACTTCTGGCGCAGTGATTACGGCGAATATGGGCTGTCGGCGCAAAAGACGCTGGTGGACGGCATTCGTAAAGAGGTGGCGGCCGAAGGTGGCAGCGTACTACTGCTCTCCGGCGGCGACATCAATACAGGCGTACCTGAATCTGATTTACAGGATGCTGAACCGGATTTTCGCGGCATGAACCTGATTGGTTATGATGCTATGGCGGTCGGCAACCATGAATTCGATAATCCGCTCAGCGTGTTGCGTCAGCAGGAGAAGTGGGCGAAGTTCCCGTTCCTCTCCGCCAATATTTATCAAAAAAGTACTGGCGAGCGTCTGTTTAAGCCGTGGATGATTTTTAATCGGCAGGGGCTGAAGATTGCCGTGATCGGTTTAACCACCGATGACACTGCCAAAATCGGCAACCCGGAGTTTTTCACCGATATCGAATTCCGTAAGCCTGCTGAAGAAGCGAAGCTGGTAATTCAGGAACTTCAGCAGAACGAAAAACCAGACGTGATCATCGCCACCACTCATATGGGCCATTATGACAATGGCGAGCACGGCTCGAATGCGCCGGGCGATGTGGAGATGGCGCGCAGCCTGCCGAAAGGGGCGCTGGCGATGATTGTGGGTGGTCACTCACAAGATCCTGTGTGCATGGCTTCCGAGAATAAAAAGCAGGTTGATTACGTGCCGGGAACGCCGTGCGCGCCC
Source organism: Jatropha multifida (assembly GCA_948099535.1). Taxonomy (NCBI): domain Eukaryota; kingdom Viridiplantae; phylum Streptophyta; class Magnoliopsida; order Malpighiales; family Euphorbiaceae; genus Jatropha; species Jatropha multifida. The sequence continues at coordinate 48,346 of CANUEX010147042.1, read as the reverse complement.
GATCAGCAGAACGGTATCTGGATTGTTCAGGCCCATGAATGGGGCAAATACGTTGGCCGCGCCGATTTCCAGTTCCGCAACGGTGAGATGAAACTGGTGCGCTATCAGCTGATTCCGGTCAACCTGAAGAAGAAAGTTACCTACGATAACGGCAAAAGTGAGCGCGTACTCTACACGCCGGAAATCGCTGAAAACCCGCAGATGTTGTCGCTGCTGACGCCGTTCCAGAACAGAGGCAAAGCGCAACTGGAGGTGAAAATCGGCAACACCAACGGTCACCTGGAAGGGGATCGCAGCAAAGTCCGTTTTGTGCAAACCAACCTGGCGCGGGTGATTCTGGCTGCGCAAATGGCACGTACCGGCGCGGATCTGGCGGTAATGAGCGGCGGCGGCGTGCGTGATTCCATTGAAGCGGGCGACATCACCTATAAAGATGTGCTGAAAGTGCAGCCGTTCGGCAACACGCTGGTTTACGCCACGCTGACCGGCAAAGAGCTGACGGATTATCTCACTGCTGTGGCGCAGATGAAGCCGGATTCCGGTGCCTATCCGCAGTTTGCCAACGTTAGTTTTGTCGCGAAAGATGGCAAGCTAAACGATCTGAAGATCAAAGGTGAACCGGTTGATACAGCGAAAACATACCGCCTGGCAACGTTAAGTTTCAACGCCACCGGCGGGGACGGTTATCCGCGTCTTGATGATAAAGCGGGCTATGTGAATACCGGTTTTATCGATGCTGAAGTGCTGAAAGAGTTTATTCAGAAAAACTCGCCGCTAGATGCGGCTGCTTTCGAACCGAAAGGGGAAGTGAGCTGGCAGTAACCAGCTCATAAGCGTTAATCGCGGCGGGCGATATCGGCAAATTTCGCGTCCAGCATTTTTGCCAGATCGCTCGCCGCCAGTTCAATATCCAGCCCGCGTTTGCCGCCGGAAACGTAAATCGAGGCGAATTCCTGCGCGGGTGCGTCAATCAGCGTCGGCAGGCGCTTTTTCTGGCCCAGCGGGCTGATGCCGCCCACCAGATACCCGGTGCTGCGCTGTGCGGCCATCGGATCAGCCATATCCACTTTTTTTGCCCCCAGCGCTTTGGCGACCTTTTTCAAATCCAGTTGACCGGCGACCGGCGTAACCGCTACGGCCAGATGTTTCATATCGCCGTTAATCGCCACCAGCAGCGTTTTATAGACCTGATCGGCATTCAGCCCCAGCTTGCGCACCACTTCATCGCCAAAATTGGTTTCGTTGGGATCGTGATCGTAAGTATGCACCTGAAAAGAGATGTTGTTTTTTTCGAGTAATTTCACGGCGGGAGTCATAGCAAATCCTTCTTACCACAGTCATTTCACGCCATAAGCATACGCCTGTGTGCCTCAACAAAAATAGTACCATCTTGCGCTATTGCGCCATCCGTTGTTGCAGCAGCGCAGGAAGATTGCCATCGCCATAGAGATGAAGGGCGCCGGCTGCCACTACATAACGCCCCGGCGGTAGCGCGAACAGGCGATCGCACCACGCTTGATTACGCTGATGCATCAGAACATCATGCAGCGGCTGGCTGAAGGTTGACGGTAAGCTGAGCAGTTCTGCGGCAGGCGGCGTTTCCAGCCACCAGCTCATCATCACCTGTAACAGGCGCGCATTTTCATGCCAGTGCGTTAAGGTGTCCTGTAACAGTTCGATGCCGTCATCGGGTAACTGGCGCAGGATATCCAACTGGCTGGTGGTGCCTTCCAGTTCCAGTACGCTGACCTGGTGCTGCTGGGCCTCCTGCAACAGTTGATAATCGACGCCATACTCCGGGCGCAGCCCCAACCGTTGAGCCTGGGTAGCCTGCAGCACCAGCGCGATATGCCAGGCCGGGCGCTGTTCAAACTCCTCGCGCGACAGCGAAAGGGTTTGCAGCGTCTGCTCAAGCTGGCTCAGGAGTTGGGGATTCAGGCGCTCTTCGAGCGGCGCAGCGGGAGGAAGGTTATCAAAAGGGGAATCGGAACCGGCAATGTCCGCTTCGACGATCAGCGCGTCGGCATGACGCAGTTTTTGCAGCAGCAATTCTGGCAGCGGCGACATGCCATAGGTGCCCATATGAATACTGCCGACCAGGTGCAGATGCTGGCCGCCGGGCAGCGTGATGTCCATTGCCGGCCAGCGGTAGCGGCGCACACGAAGCGCGAGAAAGAAGTTTTTCAATCGTTGAAACAGAGTCATACGCGCTTTCCGGGAGAAAATCCCATGCTAACGCGGCAGGCTGCAAGGTGCAAACCCCGCCGCCTGAACGGCGGGGTAACATTTGCTGACTACTGGTGAGGTTTAAAACGCAGCAGACGGTTGGCGTTGCTGACCACCGTAATGGAGGAGAGCGCCATTGCCGCACCCGCCACAACCGGGTTGAGTAAAGTGCCGGTCAGCGGCCAGAGAATTCCGGCTGCAATTGGAATACCCAGCGAGTTATAGACAAACGCTCCCAGCAGGTTTTGCTTCATATTGCGCAGCGTCGCTTTGGCAATCGCCAGCGCATCAGCCACGCCCAGCAAGCTATGGCGCATCAACGTAATCGCGGCAGTTTCAATGGCGACATCGCTGCCGCCGCCCATGGCGATCCCGACATCGGCCTGTGCCAGCGCCGGTGCGTCGTTTATGCCATCACCCACCATTGCCACCTGGCGGCCCTGCTGTTGCAGGTTTTTGATCGCCTCGGCTTTGCCATCAGGCAGAACACCGGCAATCACCTCATCAATCCCGGCCTCTTTGGCAATCGCGTTGGCTGTAATGGGATTATCACCGGTAAGCATCACCAGGCGATAACCGGCGCGGTGCAGGCGTTGCAGGGCTTCCACGCTGTCATCGCGCAGCGGATCGCGAATAGCGAACAGCGCCGTGGCGACGCCATCCACTGCCAGCAGCACTGGCGTTGCGCCGAGACTGGCCTGAGTGGCTATCTCATCGTCAAGCGCGCGGGTATCCACATTCTGCTCTGCCAGCAGAGCCTGATTGCCGAGCAATATAGTGCGTCCATCGACAATACCGCTGACGCCCAGCCCGCGTAATGTGCGGAATTGATTCACCGTCGGCAGCGCATCGCTGCCCGCTTTTTCCACGATCGCCCGCGCCAGCGGGTGGCTGGAACCTTGTTCCAGCGCCGCCGCCAGACGCAGCGCCGCCGAATCGTCGCCATCCAGCGTTTTCACGCTGACCACTTCCGGCTTGCCGCGCGTCAGGGTGCCGGTTTTATCAAACACGATCGTATCCAGCGTACTGGCGCGTTGCAGGGCATCGGCATCACGCACCAACACACCAAATTCCGCGGCGCGACCGACGCCGGAGATAATCGACATCGGCGTTGCCAGCCCCAGCGCACACGGGCAGGCAATAATCAGCACGGTGGTGGCGATCACCAGCGTATAAACGATTTGCGGCGCAGGACCAGCGAAGTACCAGATTGCGCCGCTGAATAGGGCGATAGCGACCACCACCGGTACAAATACCGCCGAAATACGGTCGGCCAGTTGACCAATTTCCGGCTTGCTGCTTTGCGCCTGACGCACCATCCGGATGATGCGGGAAAGCGTGGTGTGGCTGCCGACTGCGCTGGCGGTAAACAGCACGCTACCGTCCTGCACTACCGTCCCGGCGTGAATGCTTTCGCCGATACTTTTTTCCTGCGGCACGGGTTCGCCGGTCAGCATCGCTTCATCGAACCAGGCTTCGCCCTGGCTGATTTCGCCATCTACCGGCACGCGATCGCCGGTGGTAAGGCGCAATGTCATTCCCGGCTGTACTTCTGCCAGCGGCAGATTTTTTTCGCCGCCGTCGGTAACGACCCGCGCGGTTGGCGGTGTTAAATCCAGTAAGCGTTCCAGCGCTTTCGATGAACGCTGGCGGGCGCGGGCTTCCAGCATATGGCCGAGATTTATCAGGCCGATAATCATCGCGCTCGCTTCGTAATACAGATGGCGGGCTTCCATCGGGAACCATTGCGGCCAGATGTTAACGCTCATCGAATAGAGCCAGGCGGCACCGGTTCCCAGAGCCACCAGCGTATCCATAGTGGCAGAGCCGTTACGCAGGCTTTTCCACGCGCTGGAGTAGAAGTGCCCACCGGCGACAACCATCACTGCCAGGGTAATCAGGCCGATAAACAGCCACAGAGCGCGGTTGCTGTCGGTGACCATCATATTGTCACCCATCATGCCCCAGACCATGATTGGCACGCCGACCACCAGCGCGACAATCGCCTGCCAGCGGAAGCGCTTCATGGTGGCGAGCGCGGTTTCCTGCTGGCGCTCGCGGCGCTTAATATCGTCTTCTATGGCTTCAGCGCCGTAGCCCGCTTGCTCTACGGCACTGACTAATTCAGCGGCGGGCGCGCTACCCATGACTAACGCGGTGCGCTCCGCCAGGTTGACCCGTGCCTGCGTCACGCCCGGTACGGCCTGCAAGGCTTTTTGTACCCGGGAAACACAACTGGCGCAGCTCATGCCGTTGATCAGCAGTTGTTGGCTGTCATCAAGGTCGCTGGCTGCCGGAAGCTCAGGGGTGGCCGCTGTCAGTGCTTCCGACGGGAGTGATGACTCTGCCAGCGGTTTAGCCTTTGGGTGGCTTAAACTCGCGCCATATCCGGCTTCTTTAATGGTCGCGATCAACGCGTCAGCGCTGGCACTGCCGGTGACTTCCGCGCGTTCAATGGTCACATCCGCCTGTTCAACATCGGGGCGTTTTTCGAGGCTCTCTTTGACGCGTTTAACGCAATGGCCGCAGGAGAGGCCATCCAGGTTTAGTTCTATGGTGTGAGACATGGTAAATCTCCTTGGTTGTGGTGCTTCAATACTGAGTGAAGTGAAGCTTAAACCTTCCATCAAGGGGAAGGTCAAGGCCTTATGTTCACGATGATGGCATTAGCGGTTTATAAACAACAAACCCCGCATCGGGCGGGGTTTGTTGATTGTCAGCGAGTCAAACTCAACCGTATTTACGGGCAAATTCCTGATCGGAGTTGCACAGATAAATAATAAATTCGACGAAAGAGATGATCGCCGGAATAAAGGTCCAGCAAAACAGAAGATAAAGGATCCCCTGTCCTGGTTTCCCTAAATAAAACTTGTGTGCACCAAAACCACCTAAGAAGAAGGCGAACAACGCAGCGGAAATTCGGCTTTTCTTCCCGGCAATATTTTGTGGCGCGCCGCAATGCGGGCAGGCCACCGCTTCTTTATGTATTTCCTTTCCGCAACCACGGCAAAACGCCATATCACTCATAAACACTCCTGTGTGTAAATCATTTATCATTCTTTGAAACATCCGGCCACATGTTATAGCGAAGCGGCAAGGTGGGTAAATAAAAAATATATTAGTTACATGGATATATTTGGTTGATTACATGGTTGCGATTTATATTATAAATCAGAGGTTCGGCAGCAAGGTGAAAAAATGAATATCAGCGATGTGGCAAAAAAAACCGGTTTAACCAGCAAAGCGATTCGTTTTTATGAAGAGAAAGGGCTGGTGACGCCGCCGATGCGCAGCGAGAACGGCTACCGCAGCTACAGCCAGCAGCACCTGAACGAACTGACGCTGCTGCGTCAGGCGCGGCAGGTTGGGTTTAACCTTGAAGAGTGCGGCGAACTGGTGACGTTGTTCAACGATCCGGCTCGCCACAGCGCCGATGTGAAAGCGCGGACATTACAAAAAGTGGCGGAGATTGAGCGTCATATTAAGGAATTACAGGTAATGCGCACGCAATTGCTGGCGCTGGCGGATTCTTGCCCTGGCGATGACAGCGCCGAGTGTCCGATTATTGATAACCTTTCCGGCTGCTGCCATCACGCGAAGGGGTGAGCACTATTCACCCACGGCTTTAACCCGCAGCGTAATGCCCTCCACGGCAATCACTTCGACGCGCGTGCCGGCGGCGAGATCGTCGTCAGCGCTGACCGGCCATGAACTGTCGCCGACGCGCATATGACCACGCCCATTAACCAGTGCGTTATCCAGTTGAAAGCGGCGTCCCATCAGTTGTTGCCCGCGCAGATTAAGCGAAGCATCGGCGGGTTTCTGCTGTTTCACCCGGCTGCTCAGCCATTTCCACCATAGCCAGGCCGCCAGCAGGGTGAGCAGGGCAAACAGCACCCCTTGCCACTCCCAACTGAAAGGAATGATCCACGCCAGTAAACCGGTGATCACTGCCGCCACGCCGCTCCACAACAAATAGCCGTTACCGCCGAGCATTTCGGCGGCGAGCAGCAATCCGCCCAGCACCAGCCAGGCGAGGTGGGTATGTTCGAGCAGCAGCGCGATCATCGTTTAGTCCGCTCGCTGCTGCTGTCTTTGATAAGCTCAGCGATCCCGGCGATCGAGCCCATCAGGCTGCTGGCATCAAGTGGCATCATCACCACTTTGCTATTATTTGCAGAGCCGATCTGTTGCAGCGCTTCGGTGTATTTCTGTGCCACAAAGTAGTTCACCGCCTGAATATCCCCGGCGGCAATGGCTTCAGAAACCATCTGCGTTGCGCGAGCCTCCGCTTCGGCAGAACGTTCGCGCGCTTCCGCTTGCAGGAATGCCGATTGACGATCGCCTTCCGCTTTCAAAATCTGCGACTGTTTTTCCCCTTCGGCCTTGAGGATTTCCGCCTGGCGAATCCCTTCCGCTTCAAGGATATAAGCACGTTTGGTCCGTTCGGCTTTCATCTGCGCGTTCATCGAGGCAATCAGTTCTGCCGGTGGGCGAACGTCGCGGATCTCAATACGGGTTACCTTCACGCCCCACGGATTGGTGGCCTCATCAACAATGTGCAGCAGACGCGTGTTAATGCTGTCGCGCTGCGAGAGCATCTCGTCCAGCTCCATCGAGCCGAGCACCGTACGAATGTTGGTCATCGTCAGGTTGATGATTGCCAGTTCCAGATTGCTGACTTCATAAGCGGCGCGCGGCGCATCGATCACCTGAATAAAACAGACCGCGTCGATGGTGACGTTGGCGTTATCTTTCGAAATAACTTCCTGCGAGGGGATATCGAGGACCTGCTCCATCATATTGATTTTACGACCAATACGATCCATAAATGGCACCACCAGGCTCAGGCCCGGCTGTAGGGTTCGGGTAAAGCGGCCAAAGCGTTCCACCGTCCACTGGAAACCTTGCGGTACGATTTTGACGCCGGAAATAACCACGACCAGCGCGACAAAGATAAGAACCAGAATGACGATTGGCATCAAAAAAACCTCCTGTTTAATTTGATGCCATCTTAGCCCGATTTGGCGATCAAAACAGCACGATCGCCAAATTTAGCGGGGGGAATTAGTAGAGCAGGGAGTAAAGCTGGCGGCGGTATTTCGAGGCCAGTGCGTCGCCGGTTCCCAGCGCGGCAAGAATTTCTTGCAGCATTTTACGCGCTTCGCCGTTGGCGGCACTGAGATCTTTGCGCAGGTGGCTGAACAGCAACTCCAGCGCTTCTTCGTTGCGCCCGACCTGATGCAGTTGCAGCGCGAGTTGCGTTGCCAGCAGCGCGTCCTGCGGGTTGTCGGCAACCTGTTTTTGTAACTGCTGGATCTCCGGCGTATCGGCGGCTTTTTTAAGCAGTTCAATCTGCGCGACCAGCCCCTGATAGCGAGTATCCTGATCCTGTAACGGGATGGTTTTCAGCACGTTTTCGGCTTCATCCGCGCGGTTCAATACAATCAGCGTTTCCGCCAGCAGCAGGCCGATTTCGCTGTTTTGCTGCGAAAGCTGCCAGGCCTCTTTCAGCAGCGGCAACGCCTCGCCGTGCTTGCCTTCCTGCATCAGTTGCATCGCCTGTTGCGCTTTCAGTTCCTCTTCACGCGGCAGGACTTTATCCAGCAATGCGCGGATGGCCTCTTCCGGCTGCGGCCCCTGGAAACCATCAACCGGCTGGCCGTTCTGGAACAGGTAGACGGTAGGAATGGCGCGCAGACCAAACTGCGACGCCACCATTTGCTCGGCATCGCAATCGACTTTCGCCAGAATAAACTGTCCGTTGTACTGCGCGGCCAGGCTTTCCAGCACCGGTGTCAGTTGCTGGCAGTGCTGGCTACGATCGGACCAGAAATAGAACAGCACCGGCGTGGCCATCGACTGCTCAAGCACCTGTTGCAGATTCACTTCGGTAATATTGACAATATTCTGTACGGACATAGGAAATTCTCTGTTTTTTAACTCATTGTTCTTACATGGGGGAGGATATTGCGCCTTCAACTCATCCCCGCAAAATTTTATCCATCATGCGTCCAGGCAGCAGGCGTTTCAGCAGGCTCACTGCCCAGGTTACCAGCGTAACCGGATAGCGCATTTTGGGATGCGCGCTTTCAAAAGCATGGCGCACTTTTGCTACTACCGCCTCTGGGCCAAGGGTAAAACGTGCTGCGATGCCGGGATTTTCCACGGGTTTGTCGCGCTGCGTCTGATTAACGTTGTCGGTAAAACGGGTACGGATAGGGCCCGGCTCAATCAGACTTACTTTGACGCCGCTGTGGCGTAGCTCCATTCGTAAAGCGTCGGACCAGGCTTCAAGCGCATACTTGCTGGCGGCATAAGCACCGCGCCCGGGCGTAGAGATAAGCCCCATCACCGAGGAGGTCATCACAATGCGGCCTTCACCGTGCGGCGTCATGGCGGGCAGCAGGCGCATCGTCAGTTGGTGGGTGCCGAAAAAATTACTCGAAAACTGCTGTTCCAGCTGCTGGCGGCTGATGGTTTCCAGCGAACCGTAAACGCCATAACCCGCGTTATTGAAGAGGCCATACAGGCGGTTGTCGGTCAGAGCGATCACTTCATTGGCGGCGCGATCGACGCTCGCCGGATCGTCAAGATCCAGCAAAATACCGGTAAAGCCTTCCTGGTTCATGCGGGCGACATCGTCCGCTTTGCGGCAGGCAGCCAGTACGCGGAAACCCTGGCGTTTGAGTTCGCGCGCGCTTTCCAGACCGATACCGCTGGAACATCCTGTTATTAAGACCGTTTTTTGCATAACTTTACCTGCAGGGCGTGCCTGAATACTCAGGAGTCGTGGTTAACTAAGGGAGCCAGTCGCGTCGCCATCCAGTCGGCAATAAACGGCTGGGCATCGCGGTTGGGATGAATACCATCATCCTGCATCCATTGTGGTTTCAGATAGACCTCCTCCATAAAAAATGGCAGCAGAGGGACATCCAACTCTTTGGCGAGCTTAGGATAAATGGCGCTGAACGCCTCATTATAGCGGCGGCCGTAGTTGGCGGGCAGCCGAATTTGCATTAACAGCGGTTTTGCATTGGCGGCTTTGATCGTCTGCAACACCTGACGCAGCGTCTGTTCTGTCTGCTGCGGCGCAAAACCGCGAAGGCCATCGTTACCGCCCAGTTCGACCAGTACCCAATTCGGCTGATGTTCTTTAAGCAGCGCGGGCAGGCGCGATAGCCCCTGCTGCGAGGTATCCCCGCTGATGCTGGCGTTCACCACCGTCGGTTTCTGCTGCCATTTGTCATTGAGCAACGCGGGCCACGCCACGTTCGCCGCCATGCGATAACCGGCGCTCAGGCTGTCGCCCAGAATCAGTAACGTGTCCGCCGCCGCGGCGCGAAAGGTCAACAAAAGCAACAACAGGAAGGGCAAATGCCAGCGGAAAACATTGTTGAAGTTCATCGTCTTAAGAAGTCCGTCGGTCAGGGGGAGCATGAGCTTTCCATCCTTACCGGAGTTGAGCTTGTTGTCAAACCGGCCGAGACCATTGCCCTGATTGGCGAATCGGGATCCGGTAAATCGACACTGCTGGCGATCCTCGCCGGGCTGGATGATGGCAGCAGTGGGGAGGTTCATCTGCTGGGTAAGCCGCTGCATGCGATGGATGAAGAGGCGCGAGCGACACTGCGGGCGCAGAATGTGGGTTTTGTTTTTCAGTCGTTTATGCTGATTCCCACGCTTAACGCGCTGGAAAACGTGGAGTTACCTGCCTTACTGCGCGGAGAAAACGGCGGCCAAAGCCGCGGCAGCGCCAAAGCCCTGCTGGAAGAGTTGGGGCTGGGCAAGCGCCTCGATCACCTGCCTGCGCAACTTTCTGGCGGCGAGCAGCAGCGAGTGGCACTGGCACGCGCCTTTAACGGCCGTCCGGCCGTGCTGTTTGCCGATGAACCCACCGGCAATCTCGATCGACAGACCGGCGACAAAATCGCTGACCTGCTGTTTTCCATGAATCAGCAGCACGGCACAACGTTAATTCTGGTGACGCACGATCTGCAACTGGCAGCGCGCTGCGACCGGCGTTTACGTCTGGTTAATGGCGAACTGCGGGAGGAAGCATGATTGCCCGCTGGTTCTGGCGTGAATGGCGCTCGCCTTCGCTGCTGATTGTCTGGATGGCGCTCAGCCTCGCTGTCGCTTGTGTGCTGGCGCTCGGCAATATCAGCGATCGGATGGAAAAAGGGCTGAGCCAGCAGAGCCGCGACTTTATGGCTGGCGATCGGGCGCTGCGCAGTTCCCGCGAAATCCCTGCAGCATGGCTGGATGAGGCGCGCAAACTCGGCCTGAAAGTGAGCGAGCAAATCAGCTTTAACACCATGACTTTCGCCGGAGATACGCCGCAACTGGCGGATGTGAAAGCGGTCGACGATCTTTACCCGCTTTATGGCGAGCTGCAAACCCATCCAGCCGGGCTGAAGCCGCAGGCGGGCAGCGTATTGCTGGCACCACGGCTGATGGCCCTGCTCAATTTGAAGGTCGGCGATACGATCGATGTTGGTGATGCGACGTTACATATCGCCGGTGAAGTGGTTCAGGAACCGGATTCCGGTTTCAACCCTTTCCAGATGGCGCCGCGCCTGCTGATGAATGCGGCGGATGTGGCGAAGACTGGCGCCGTACAGCCGGGTAGCCGGGTAAGCTGGCGCGCAAAATTTGCCGGTACGCCCGCGCAGCTCGACGCCTACGAAAAGTGGTTGCTGCCGCAGCTAAAACCGGAGCATCGCTGGTACGGGATGGAGCAGGATGATGGGGCGCTCGGTAAATCGCTCCAGCGTTCGCAGCAGTTCCTGCTGCTTTCTGCGCTGCTAACTCTGCTGCTGGCGGTTGCTGCGGTGGCCGTGGCGATGGCGCACTACTGTCGCAGCCGTTACGATCTGGTGGCGGTGCTGAAAACCCTGGGCGCCGGGCGCGCGCAACTGCGCAAGTTGATTGTTGGACAGTGGCTGTTGGTGCTGGTGCTGGCAGTGGTGACGGGCGGTGTACTGGGGCTGGCTTTTGAAAGCTTGTTGATGGTGTTGCTCAAACCGGTGCTTCCCGCTGCGTTACCGCCTGCCAGCCTGTGGCCGTGGCTGTGGGCAGTCGGCGCGATGGTGGTGATTTCGCTGCTGGTGGGTTTGCGTCCTTATCGCTTGCTGTTAGCCACGCAGCCGTTGCGCGTATTGCGCCGCGATGCGGTGGCGAACGTTTGGCCGCTGAAGTTCTATATTCCTGTCATCTGCGCCGTGGCGATTTTGCTGCTGGCCTGGCTGATGGGGGGCAGTATGCTGCTGTGGTCGGTGCTGGCGGGAGCAGTGGTGCTGGCATTGTTGTGCGGCGTGGTCGGCTGGCTGCTGCTCAATGTTTTAAAACGGCTGACTCTGAAAGCGCTACCGCTGCGTCTGGCGGTGAATCGCCTGCTGCGCCAACCGTGGTCAACCCTGAGCCAACTGTCGGCATTTTCCCTCTCTTTTATGTTACTGGCGATGTTGCTGGTACTGCGCGGCGATCTGCTGGAGCGCTGGCAGCAGCAGTTGCCGCCGGAAAGCCCAAACTATTTCCTCATCAATATCGCGCCGGAACAGGTGGCGCCGGTGAAAGCGTTCCTGGCTGAACATCATGTGCGCCCGGAATCGTTCTATCCGATTGTGCGGGCCAGAATGACGCAGATTAACGGTCAATCCACCGAGGGGAATCAGGATGAAGCGCTGAACCGTGAACTGAATCTTACCTGGCAGCAGCAGCGACCGGAGCATAATCCGATCACTGCGGGAAGCTGGCCGCCAAAATCGGGTGAAGTTTCTGTCGAAGAGGGGCTGGCAGAACGGCTTGGCCTGAAGCCGGGCGACAGCGTAACCTTTATGGGCGATACGCAGGAGTTCAGCGCCAGAATCAGCAGTTTGCGTAAAGTTGACTGGGAAAGCATGCGCCCTAACTTCTTCTTTATCTTCCCGCAAGGGGCGCTTGATGGTCAGCCGCAAAGCTGGCTGACCAGCTTCCGCTGGGAAAATGGTAACAGCATGTTGACTCAGCTTAACCGGGAATTCCCCACCGTCAGCCTGCTGGATATTGGCGCAATTTTAAAACAAGTCGGCCAGGTGCTGGAGCAGGTAAGCCGGGCGCTGGAAGTGATGGTGGTGCTGGTCACTGCCTGCGGTCTGTTGCTGCTGCTGGCACAGGTTCAGGTAGGAATGCGTCAGCGTCACCAGGAACTGGTGGTTTATCGCACGCTGGGTGCGGGGAAACGGCTGTTACGCGCCACGTTATGGTGCGAATTTGCCTTACTGGGCGCAGTCTCCGGGCTGGTGGCGGCCATTGGCGCAGAAACGGCGCTGGCGGTACTGCAAACCCGGGTATTTGATTTCCCCTGGCAGCCAGACTGGCGGCTGTGGATCACTCTGCCACTGTGTGGCGCGCTGCTGCTCTCCCTTTGCGGCGGTTGGCTTGGTGCGCGTCTGCTTAAGGGCAAAGCACTGTTTCGTCAATTCAGCAGTTAATCATTTCTCAATAACTTCTTAACGAAAAACACACCATTAATTCTACTGGTGTGTTTCCATTTCAAAGTGTAAATGCTTGGTTTCAAAGTATTTAGTAGCACAAAAAATCAAAAAATCCCCAACAGACACGAACTTTTAGACGTTAGTATCTGCCCGCTAGTACTTACTAGTGGCGTCTATCCATCAAGGAAAAACCATGAAAATAAAAACAACCGCCCTGGCGACAGCCATTGGCGCAGCAGTGGCATTAACATCTTTCGCAACTCAGGCGGAAATCACCCTTCTTAAACAGGATCCACAGGCCGGCGATCCGCTGAGCCGACTGAACTTCACCGTTGGCGGTTCTATCCGTCCGCAGTTCGATAACGCGATGGGCAATAGCGACAAAGGCTCGTACAAACGTAACGGTTATGACGGCGGCACCCGCTTCCGTTTCGCATCGGACTACTACCTGTTTGATGATATTAGCTGGATTAACTATTACGAACTGGGTGTGAACATTCCGGCGCTGTTCGACTGGGATAGTCACTACGCAGCAGGTTCCAACAATACCACCCGTCGTATGCTGTACACCGGTCTGAAAAGCAAAACCTGGGGTACGATGACCTTTGGTCAGCAGAACAGCATTTATTACGATGTCGTGGGTGCGAAAACCGATATCTGGGATTACGACATGAAAGCCCAGGCGCCGGGTAACGGTATCAAAGGTGATTACGACGGTTCTTACCGTTCACGTAAGATGCTGAAATACAAAAACACCTTTGGTGATTTTGATCTCTATGCCGCCTACCTGTTCTCCGATAGCGAACTGCTGCTGAAAAACAGCAGCATCCGTTACAAACGTAATGGCGGCGGTTCACTGGGTGTGGATTACCACCTGGCCAAAAACCTGACCTGGGGTACGGCGTGGAACTACACCAAAGCCAACGTACGTAACAGCAGCACTGGCGATACTGACTCCTACAGCCAGAACATCTATGGTACAGCGCTGAGCTGGACGCCGGATAACTGGACCTTCTCCTTCGGCGGCGGCTGGTACGAAAACTTCCTTACCACCGGTCAGAAAAATGTCCACGACTACTTCGCGGGTGACGCATGGGGTATTGAATATTTTGCCGGTTATAAAATCCCGGTGGGCCAGTACGCGCTTAAATATGTACAGCCGTACGTGATGGGCGACCGTCTGCAATACACCACTGGCCGCGACTATCAGCGTATCGACAACGGCGTAGGTGTGACCTTCCAGCTGGATTACGGTTTCCGTGTCGATTACGAACACGTATTCACCAGCAGCACCGACAAGTCTCTGGCCGATATGAACATTGTTCGTCTGCGTTACGACTTCTGATAAGTCATGCGCTGCCGGGTTTAGCGCTTAGTTTAAATCCGGCAATGCTTATCAATAAAAAGCATAATGAAACAGCGAATTACCCGCGAAAAGTGGGGCTTTTCGTTATGCTTCATCACCTTATCCTGAAAATATCTCCCCACCATTCAGTGACATAGTTCACAGCATAGTGAATTTTTTTCAATTACCGCAGGGCCGCGTTTGTGCCATCTTATCCTCCTGCCTTATTCACAGGGCGAAAATGGAACGCGGCGCATTGCACGTCGCGCCACACAGCATCTCAACTCGTTAGGGAGAATTTATGGGACGTCGTCTCAGCTTACGCGCTACCTTCGGCGCACTGCTTCTGGTATGCGGTTTACCTTTTGCTCACGCCAGCAGCGATCCGCACACGATCGTCTTCGGCGTGGCACCTGGCCCTTACGGCGATATGGTGAAACAGGCGATTGCGCCGTCGCTGAAAGAGAAGGGCTATAAAGTGGTGGTACGTGAATTCAGTGATTATGTACAACCCAACATGGCGCTGGCGAACGGCAGTATTGATGCGAACCTGTTTCAACACAGCCTCTATTTTGACAAATTCACCGCGGATAAAGGGCTGAAGTTAAGCAAACTGATCAGCGTACCAACGGCGGGAATGGGGTTTTACTCCCGTAAAATCAAAAGCCTGGATGAGCTGAAAAAGGGCGATATTGTCACGCTTTCCAACGATCCGACCAACCTGGCGCGCGGGCTGCGTTTCCTGCAATCGCTGGATCTTATCACCATCAAAGAGTCGATTGATCCGACTAAAGCCTCCGAGCGTGATATTGCCAGCAACCCGAAAGGGCTGGTGTTCAAACCGCTGGAAGCGGCACAACTGCCACGCACGCTGGACGGGGTGACCGCTTCACTGATCAACGGTAACTTTGCTATCGCTGCCGGGTTGAAGCTCTCTTCCGCGCTGAAGCAGGAACATCTGGATGAAAATCTGAAGAATATCATCGCAGTACGTATGGAAGATGCCGATAAGCCGTTCGCGAAGGATATTGTTGAAGTGGTGAAATCACCGGCTTATCGCGCGGTCATTGACGATCCCAACAATGTTTATGGCGCTTTCCAGAAACCCGACTGGATGACGCAAGCGGATAAGAAATAAGTTTCCGCTTGATTTGACTGGCAGGCTGCGGCCTGCCTTTTGTCGTTTGAGGTTTGCATGATTGAGATAGAGAAGGTTTGCGTCGATTTTCCCGCAGGTCGCGGAAGCGCAAGCGCTACGCGTGCCGTTGATTCGGTCTCGCTGCGCATCGCCGCAGGTGAAATTTTTGGCATTGTCGGTACCAGCGGCGCGGGCAAAAGCACACTGCTGCGCACATTAAATGCACTCACGCGTCCCAGCCAGGGGCGCGTAAATATTAATGGCGTGGAAATCTCCGCGCTGGATGGCGCAGCGCTGCGCCAGGCGCGTCAGCGCATTGGCATGATTTTTCAGCATTTTAATCTGATGCACACCCGAACGGTGGCGCAAAACGTGGCCTTTAGCCTGAAAGCGGCGGGCTGGGAGCGCAGCAAAATCGCCCCGCGTGTAGCGGAAATTCTGCAACTGGTTGGGTTGAGCGATAAAGCGCATCGTTATCCGGTACAGCTGAGCGGCGGGCAAAAACAGCGCGTGGGTATCGCGCGCGCGATTGCCAACCATCCGGATGTATTGCTGTGCGACGAGCCGACTTCCGCGCTGGATCTGGAAACTTCCGCCACCATTCTGGCGCTGTTAAAACAGATCAACGAACAACTGGGGATCACGATTGTGCTGATCACCCATGAAATGAATGTGATCAAATCGATCTGCGATCGGGTGGCGGTAATGTCAGGCGGTAAAGTGGTGGAAGAGGGGGAGGTGTTTGATATTTTTGCCCATCCACAGCATGCATTCACCCAACAACTGGTATCGCACACGTTGAACCTGACGCTACCGGAACGTTTACAGCAACATTTACCGGGGCAACTGCTGAAGATCCTGTTTATTGGCGACTCCGCCGAACAGCCGGTACTCTCCGATGCGGCGGTGAAGTTTGGCGTGGCGGTGAATATTCTGCACGGCAAAATTGAGTATATCGGTGAGCGCGCGCTGGGGATGCTGGTGGTGCAATTGTCCTCTGCTGAAAATCCGCATCGGGTGGCAGAAGCCGTTGATTACATTCGCAACCGTACCGCACAGGTGGAGGTGATCCGTGGATGATTTACTGGCCGATTTAAGCCTGGCTTTTGGCGAAACCTTCCAGATGTTGAGCATTTCGACGGTGCTGGCGATTGTTGGCGGTTTGCCGTTAGGTTTTTTGATTTTCGTAACCGATCGCCACCTTTTCTGGCAGAATCGCGCGGTTTATTTAATCAGCTCTGTGCTGGTCAATATTATTCGTTCGGTGCCGTTTGTCATCCTGCTGGTGTTGCTGCTGCCGTTAACCCAATGGCTGCTCGGCAATACCATTGGGCCGATTGCCGCTTCCGTGCCGCTGTCTGTTGCGGCTATCGCTTTTTACGCCCGGCTGGTTGATAGCGCGCTGCGTGAAGTGGATAAAGGGATCATCGAAGCCGCTGAAGCCTTCGGCGCCAGCCCGCTACGCATTATCTGTACGGTGCTGCTGCCGGAGGCCAGCGCCGGCTTACTGCGCGGTCTGACTATCACGCTGGTGAGCCTGATTGGCTACTCGGCGATGGCTGGGATTGTCGGCGGTGGCGGTGTGGGCGATCTGGCGATTCGTTACGGCTACTATCGTTATGAAACGCAGGTGATGATTGTCACCGTGGTGGCGCTGATCGTGCTGGTGCAGGTGGTGCAGATGCTGGGTGACTGGCTGGCAAAACGCGCCGATAAGCGCGATCGTCATTGATATCCCACGAGCGGGTTCATGTGGTCGACCCGCTCACCGGGCAGACCGGGGATCGTTGCCAGCCACCGACATTACTGCTGGTTATTTTGTGCCGCCAGCCAGGCGGCCGTTTCATCGTAATTGCCGCGGAAGATAATATCTTTCGCGCGCTTTTCTAACTGATAGCGATACATCGGGTCGTAATACTCTTCAAGCAGCGGCGCAAGCCACGCAAAATGCGCGCTTGTGTTCCCGGAACGCTGTTGTTGAATCAGCGCTTCCTCCTGGCGGGCGCTAAGCTGTGCGAAACGCTGTAACCCAAGGCGGCGGCGAATCGCAAACAGACCGTGGCGCAGGTACTCTGCGTAAGCCTGCCAGCCTGCTTCTTCACCATCGCGCTGGATAAAGGCTTGTGACATCTGCAAAAAATAGTCGTTACGCAGGCGCTCAAGCCGCTGCTCAAACGGCTCTTCCACCACCGCCAGCGGTGATTGCGCCATGCGCTCACGCAGTATTGCTGGCAGATGATTCGCGCCAATCGCGTGCCCTTCATCCTCCAGCAGCCAGAAAGCGGGAGATGTTTTCAGCAGTACCGCAGCCAGTTGATTTTCAAAACTGGCCTGCGAAAGTTGCGCTTGCAGCGTGCGGCCAAACGAGGAGCCGCGATGGCGGGCAAGCCCCTCCAGATCGATCCCGTTACGTCGGGATGCCACCAGTAGCGTTTTGCCGCTACCGGTACAGCCGCCAATCAGCAACAGCGGGCGCTGCAAACGCTGATGTATCGCCTCTATTGCTGCCTGACGCAGTGTTTTGTAGCCGCCGATGACCAGCGGGTAGTCAACTCCTCGCTCGCGTAACCACTGCTGTACGATGTGCGAACGCTGACCGCCGCGCGCGCAGCAGATATAGCCGCGTGGATTTTGCTTGCAGGCCTGGAGCCATGCCTGCATTCGTTGTTCCCGTAATTCGCCCTGAACCAACTGGTGACCCAGACGCAACGCGGCCTCCGGTCCCGCTTTTTTGTAGCAGGTGCCGACGGCGGCGCGCTCGCTATCATTCATCAGCGGCAGGTTAATGGCGCCAGGCAGGGCACCTTGTTGAAACTCAATCGGTGCGCGGACATCAATAAGAGGAGTGGTATCACGCAGGATAGTCAGGTAATCCGTCGTGTCGTTCATGGGGCTTCCTTCTGCAAAACGCTGGCGGTAACCGCCGCGTGCAGATTTTACGCCCGAAGCTGCCGAGATCAATGGCGGGAGCTAATCGCTTTTTAATGTGTAACAGGATGCCCACACTATATCCCGGCACAGCGCCTATATTCGTCCTTTTATACTACAGCCCAGATTAATCTGTGTGATGTCAGACTGTCGACATAAACGGAATGGTTCGTTTGAGTTATCTTATTGGGATATGAGATTTAACTTATTATTTAATAACTCTTTAATTGTGGTTGGTTAATCGCCCGGTGCATTATTTTTAAGCCAGTTTCATTCGGTTAAATATACAAGGAGGAAGTATGTTTAAATGTTGGTTTACTGCACCGAAAAATAAAGGGTTTTCATCCTTTTACTTTTATCAGCCCGATACGAAAGAATTTTGTCGTATCCGTCTGGAACTCAATCGCCGTTCACGGGGGAGCGATGATGGCAGGACGTCAGTTTTTTATCACCCCTACAGAGTAGTGGGTTTTTCTACCAGAAAAGATCTTGATTGCAACAATCGACGACTATGGCATATCCAGAAAGCAAGAGAGGGCGATCGCTTAATTTATCAGGGAGATCTTTTACTCAATTCTGAACCAAATAGACATGAGAAATATATTTATGATAGTGCAAATACATATACAGGAATTCATAAAGGAAGCCCGGTGGTTCCTTTTGACGAGGCAATATTACCGCCCGGTGTCAGGAAATATCATTTGCTGAAATTAGCGAAAATTGCCGTTATGTGGAAAAAAGATATTTACCTGACACCCAAAAATGCCTCCCCCGAGCAGTTGGCAAATAAAATTCTGGCGGAGATTAATTTCCCGCAGATGATCTGTGATGTTGTGGCGCGAATCTGATATGTGTACAGGACGTTTACGAGAGCAGCTTGCTGCAAAGGAATGCGACAAGCGAAATTGAAAACGCTGGCGATGACCGCCAGCGTAGAGATCGAGGATTATTGCAGTTTTGACTGCGCCCAGGCGATGCCGCTGGCATATTCCGGCGGCAACAGCGGAACCAGCGCTTCCAGCGTAGCGCTCAGACGGGCGGTATCGCTGTCGTTGAGGTTCAGGTGACCCACCTTACGCCCCGGACGCACCTCTTTATCGTACCAGTGCAGATGCACCAGCGGCAGCTTAAGCCAGTCGTAATTGAGATCGCTGCCAATCAGGTTGATCATCACCGACGGGCTGTTGACTACCGGTGGCGGCAGCGGTAAATCCACTACCGCGCGCAGATGCAGTTCAAACTGACTGATTGAGGCACCGTTTTGCGTCCAGTGGCCGCTGTTGTGAACACGCGGCGCCAGCTCGTTAATCAGCAGCCCGGCCGGGGTGACAAAGCACTCCATCGCCATCACGCCGACGTAGTGCAACTCGTGCATGATTGCCGAGAGCATCTCTTCGGCCTGCTGCTGTAGTTCGGCATTGGCCTGCGGGAAAACCACGCTGGTACGCAAAATGCCGTCCTGATGCAGGTTGTGCGTCAGCGGATAAAACACTGTGCTGCCATCATGGCCGCGCGCGCCAACCAGTGACACTTCACCTGAAAAGTTGATGCCCTGCTCGACGATGCACTCGCCGTAGCACTCTTCCGGCAGTTGATCGGTATCGGCAGCCCGCAGACGCCACTGGCCGCGGCCGTCATAGCCGCCGACGCGGCGTTTGACGATGGCCAGCTCGCCCAGGCGCGAAAACACGCCCGGCCACTCGCTTTTCTCTGTCAGCAGTTGCCATGGCGCGGTGGCGAGTTGCAGCTTGTCAAAGAGTTGTTTTTGCGTCAGACGATCCGCAATCACCGGAAATACGTCGCGGTTTACAAACGCCGGATGACGCGCCAGTTCGCGGGTCAGCGCCGTTTCCGGCCAGCGTTCAATTTCTGCCGTGATCACGCTCTGCTGAAACGGCACCGCTTCCGGCGCCGCGTCCAGTCCGACCGGCCATACTGCAATGCTCAGCGGCTCGCCGGCCTGGCGCAGCATGCGGCCAAGCTGACCATTACCTAATACGCAGACCTGCTTCATGCCGCCCCCCGGGGATCCGGATTGTCCAGCACTTCATCGGTCTGGGTTTTGCGCCACTGCGCCAGACGCTGATGCAGTGCAGCATCATGCTGGGCGAGGATTTGCGCGGCCAGTAGCGCCGCGTTTGCTGCGCCAGCTTTGCCGATCGCCAGCGTACCAACAGGAATACCGCGCGGCATCTGGACGATAGAGTAGAGGCTATCGACGCCGCTCAGCGCGGCGCTTTGTACTGGTACACCCAGCACCGGCACCAGCGTTTTGGCCGCAATCATCCCTGGCAAATGCGCCGCGCCGCCAGCACCGGCGATAATCACCTGAAAACCGTTCTGCTCTGCGCTTTCGGCGAAGCTAAACAGTTTATCCGGAGTGCGGTGTGCGGAGACGATTTCAACATGGTGCGGGACGTTCAGGGTATCGAGGATTTCTGCGGCGAACTGCATGGTTGCCCAGTCGCTTTTCGATCCCATAACAATGGCGATGCGCGCCGGTTGGTTGCTTGAAGACATGCGTCTCAAAACTCCTGTGGGTGTACTTCAGACGACAAAAGAGGGCACAGAGAATAGCATGTAAAATGACGAAGGAAAACGGTTGCGTGGCGATGTTTTGCGCGTTTGCCGCGACGCGTGCGTTGCTAATCAGAAGGGAAAAAAGAGCAGTTCGACACCAGTTTCGCTGACGCGCACCATCGAACCTTCACTGTGCCAGGCACCTAAAACAGCCCGAAATGCGGGCGCGTTGTTCGCGGTGAGTTCATGTACTGCCGGGCGGTGCGTATGGCCGTGGATCAGCCACTGAACGCGGTGCTTTTCCAGAGCGTCGATGACGGCTTGCGGATTTACGTCCATGATCTTAAGCGATTTACTGCTGTTAGCGGCTTTACTTCCGGCGCGCATTTTCGCGGCGACACGGCGGCGGATAAACAGCGGCAGGGCGAGAAACAGGGCTTGTATCCACGGCGTGTGGACTTTTTTGCGAAACGCCTGGTAACCGGCATCGTCGGTACACAGCGTATCGCCGTGCATGATCAGTATCTTACGGCCATACAGATCGAGCACTTGCGTTTCCGGCAGCAGTTGCATACCGCTTTGGCGGGCAAAGCGTTTGCCGAGCAGAAAATCACGGTTGCCGTGAATGAAGTAACAGGGTACGCCGCTTTCAACCAGCGATTTGATGGCGCTGGCGATTTGCTGGTGCAGCGGGTTGGGATCGTCATCGCCGATCCAGGCTTCAAACAGATCGCCCAGAATATAGAGCGCGTCCGCCTGGCGAGCCTCACCGGCTAAAAAACGCAGAAAACCGGCGGTGATCGCCGGTTCTTCTGTTTGCAGGTGCAAATCTGCAATAAAGAGTGTCGCCACGCTTACTCGCTGACGGTCACGTTTTCAATCACAACGTCTTCTTTCGGAACGTCCTGATGCATGCCGCTACGACCGGTGGAAACGCCTTTGATTTTGTCAACCACATCCATGCCTTCAACCACTTCGGCGAAGACACAGTAGCCCCAGCCTTGCAGGCTTTCGCCGCTGAAGTTCAGGAAGTCGTTGTCTGCCACGTTGATGAAGAACTGCGCAGTTGCGGAGTGCGGCGCCTGAGTGCGCGCCATTGCCAGCGTACCACGGCTGTTTTTCAGACCGTTGTTGGCTTCGTTTTTGATCGGATCTTTAGTGACTTTCTGATTCATGCCCGGTTCGAAGCCGCCGCCCTGAATCATGAAGCCATTGATAACACGGTGGAAAATTGTGTTGTTATAGAAACCTTCACGGCAGTAGTCCAGGAAGTTTTTAACTGTTTCAGGCGCTTTATCGTCAAACGTCTTGATTACGATGTCGCCGTGATTAGTGTGGAAAGTAACCATTATTGCATCCTGTTCTGATAGTGTAGTGCACAGACCCGCCAGTGGGTCAGAGATAGTCGCCTGTTATAGCATAACCGCGAGGTGGGATCACCTTGCAAAGTGTGCTGCTTCGGGTTTGAATTACGGGTAATATATGCGGTTTTCGTTCCACACACGTCCAAATGGAATCTTCGATGTTAAAAATCTTTAATACACTGACGCGCCAAAAAGAGGAATTCAAACCTATTCATGCCGGGGAAGTCGGCATGTACGTGTGTGGTATCACTGTTTACGATCTGTGTCATATCGGCCATGGTCGCACTTTTGTTGCCTTCGACGTGGTTGCACGTTATCTGCGTTTTCTCGGCTATAAGCTGAAGTATGTACGTAACATCACCGATATTGACGATAAAATCATTAAACGTGCGAATGAAAACGGCGAAAGCTTTGTTGCGCTGGTCGATCGTATGATCGTCGAGATGCATAAGGATTTTGACGCGCTCAATATTCTGCGCCCGGACAGCGAGCCGCGCGCGACGCACCATATCCACGAAATTATTGAAATCACCGAACGCCTGCTGGAACGCGGCCACGCTTATGTGGCTGACAACGGCGACGTGATGTTCTCGGTGCCGACGGATCCGACTTACGGCCAGCTTTCGCGCCAGGATCTGGATCAGTTGCAGGCGGGTGCGCGCGTGGAAGTCGCTGAAATCAAACGCAACCCAATGGATTTCGTGTTGTGGAAAATGTCCAAGCCGGGCGAGCCGAGCTGGCAGTCGCCGTGGGGCGAAGGGCGTCCGGGCTGGCACATCGAGTGCTCGGCGATGAACTGCAAACAGCTCGGTTCACATTTCGACATTCACGGCGGCGGTTCTGATCTGATGTTCCCGCACCATGAAAACGAAATCGCGCAATCTACCTGCGCCCATGACGGCGAATACGTGAATTACTGGATGCACTCCGGCATGGTAATGGTTGACCGCGAAAAGATGTCCAAATCGCTGGGTAACTTCTTTACCGTGCGCGATGTGCTGAAGTATTACGACGCGGAAACCATCCGCTACTTCCTGATGTCCGGTCACTACCGCAGCCAGTTGAACTACAGCGAAGAGAACCTCAAGCAGGCTCGTTCTGCACTGGAGCGTCTCTACACCGCACTGCGCGGTACAGACAGCACCGTGTCGGCGGAAGGTGGCGAGGCGTTTGAAGCGCGTTTTGTGGAAGCAATGGATGATGATTTCAACACGCCGGAAGCCTACTCGGTGCTGTTCGACATGGCGCGTGAAGTGAACCGTCTGAAAACGGAAGATGCGCATGCGGCCAATGCGCTGGCGTCACATATGCGTAAGCTGGCGGGCGTACTTGGTTTGCTGAAACAGGAGCCGGATGTTTTCCTGCAAAGCGGTGCGCAGGCGGATGACAGCGAAGTGGCTGAGATTGAACAACTGATCCAGCAGCGCCTTGATGCGCGTAAAGCGAAGGACTGGGCGGCGGCCGATGCCGCGCGCGACCGTCTCAATGAGATGGGCATTGTGCTGGAAGATGGTCCGCAGGGCACGACCTGGCGTCGTAAGTAAGAAAAAAGCGGCTTCGGCCGCTTTTTTATCTCTGGCGTGTTTTTCTCTGCCATTCGGTAACGAGCGTGAGATGGCGCTGGCGCTTATCCGGCCTGCACAACGCCGGTTAACGCGAAAACCGCCATCCTCTACTAACGCCTGCGCCACCACAATAAACCCATCACTATCACACCTGGCAGCCACACCCACAGCAACTCAGAAATGATCACCTGGTGACCATACGGCGTGGTGTAGCGTGACAGAGCAAACGGTGCGACTTTAATCACCTGCCAGGGCGCAAAGAAGCGTTCATCTGACCACGGCCACAGCCAGCCGACGCCTTTACCGCCGGTGGTTATTGAATCCAGCAGGCTGTGCGATAACAGCGAAACCGTTAAAAATGCCCAGCAGCGCAGCAGGCTGGCTTTGAACCGTTTTCGCCCAAACCACGCGACCAGCAGCGGTACGACAAAGGCAAACAGCAGCGAGTGGGTAAATCCGCGATGACCAAAAACGTTGCCGTAGGCGACGCCGAATTTAAAGGCTAACACGTCGGCATCCGGCAGCATCGCCAGTGCAATCCCTGCCACTAATAACCCGCGCGGAATGACTTTATTACCCAGCCCTAAGCCCAGGCACAGAGGAACGGCAGCATGAGTAACGATCGTTGGCATGAGGTATGTCCCTGAAGAAAAGCGAGATTATAGCCATTGCACGGACGGGAATGACTGCGTGCTTTTCCGAATCTACCCGTGATCGCATAAATTTTAGGGCGAATTTTCCTGCGTATGACAAATGACCACGCCAGTTTTCGCTGCGCTGAGGAAGCGATAAAAACCATCAGCCGATGGGCGGGCGCGTCATGAATAACGCTTCGATTTCCGCGATAACGCCGCGGTTAATTACGCTGACTCACGGGCGATAAGCTGCCCGGAGAGCGTAATGCGCTGGGTCTGTAATTCTGGTTCTTTCAGTTTGCGCAGCATCAGCCCGGCAGCCTGGCGCCCGGTCTCTTCACTGGCAGAAGAGACATAGGTGAACGAGGGCGAGGTGAGGTTGACGTGCAGCATATCCTCAAAGCCTATTAGCGCAACTTGTTGAGAGAGAAAGACATCCTTGCCGATGGTGCGCCCGGTGTGGTGAATGCCGGATATCGAGCCAATCATCGCCGCCGGGGAGTGGCAGAGCAGGGCGGTGATGGTGTTGTTATTTTCCAGCAACTGCCGGGTGGCGTAGCTTACCGCCTGGGTGTCGTCGCTGCAATCCGGCGTTGAACCTTCACGCAGCACCAGCCCATGCTGGCTCATTGCGCTGCGAAAACCCAGTAGCCGCTGCTGGCGAAGTAAATCGCCCTCAACGCCGCCAATATAGGCAATACTGCGGTGTCCGCGTTCAATCAGGTAGCGCGTCGCCAGGCTCGCCGCCTGCCGGTTATCACGCATCACTAAATCGCAGTTCTCGTTGAGCAGTGACTGTGAAACGACCACCAGCGGAAGGTGACACTGGCGGATCTGTTCAGGCAGCGAGGCGCTGCGCGTATCCGAGGCAAGATAAATCACGCCCGCCACGCCCTGTTGCTGGAAGGAGAGCAGGCAGCGTTCAAGATGTTCACCATCATTAAGCGGCTGGCCGAGGAACACCATATATCCCTGCGTTTCCAGTTCCTGAACGATACTGGCCATCACTTTGATGGAAAAACTGTCGCTGAAATCGCGCAGGATAAGCCCGATCAGGTTGGAGGTGTTGGCGCGCAGGTTAGCCGCCGCGACGTTTTGCACATAGCCGAGCGCCGCGATCGCCGCATGGACTTTCTCGATCGTGGCTTCTGATATTTTCCCTTTCTGACGCAGCACCAGCGAGACGGTGGAAACGGAAACGCCCGCCTGTTTTGCGACATCAATAATGCTGACTTTCTTCAACTCTGCTCCCTGAATTTCCTGCTTATCCGCCGGGTTAGCGCCTCGGTTAGGCTACCGCAGAGGCGCCAATCCGGCATATTATTATTTGCCGATCATCGTGGACATGGTTTGTGCGATAAATTGCGCCCTCGCGCCAAAAATCACCTGAATACCGCTGTCGCCCACAAATACCACGCCGCGCGCGCCCAGCCCGTTAAGTCCATCTTTATCCACCATTTCGCTCTTCGCCACTTCGAGGCGCAGACGGGTGATGCAGGAACCCACGGAATCAATATTCTGCGCACCTCCCAGCAGGCCGATAATTTCGGTCGCCAGCTCGGTATCGGTTTTATCGTCCGCCACAGCGGTCACGTCGGTACGGCCTGGCGTTTTGACATCAAAACGGCGGATCACAAAGCGGAAGGTGAAGTAGTAAATCAGCGCCATCGGAATACCGACGATAATAGCGTTCAAGAAGTTAGTCTGATAGCCGTTAAACGAAGGCAGAATGCCGAACGACAGATAATCAATAAAG
Organism: Jatropha multifida; assembly: GCA_948099535.1. Lineage (NCBI taxonomy): Eukaryota > Viridiplantae > Streptophyta > Magnoliopsida > Malpighiales > Euphorbiaceae > Jatropha > Jatropha multifida. The sequence goes on along the minus strand of CANUEX010147042.1, from coordinate 22,391 downwards.
CCGGCAGAGAACGATTTGGCGATGTGCGCGTGCAGCAGGTACATCGTCATATAGGCCAGGCCCGCCATGATGGCGTTAAAGACATAGAGGATCGGCGCGACAAAGATAAAGGTAAATTCAACCGGCTCTGTGATCCCGGTCAGGAAGCAGGTCAGCGCTGCCGAGAAGAGGATACCGAAAGCAATCTTTTTGTTGCGGGTCTGCGCTTCGTGGTACATCGCAAGGCAAGCCGCCGGAAGCGCGAACAGCATTAGCGGGAACTCACCCTGCATAAATTTCCCGGCGTTCTGGTAGGTGTCGCTGCTGAACGATTTCACCCCTTCTTCCAGCATTTTGAACCAGATAGTCTGGTCGCCGTGGATCACCTGACCGGCCTGCGTGGTGTAATTGCCAAACGAATACCAGAATGAGGGATACCAGATGTGGTGCAGGCCGAGCGGGATCAACGCGCGTTCTACCAGCCCGAAAATAAAGGTCGAAGCCGCCTGGTTATCGCCGTTGACGATCACCGACAGCGCATCGATACCCGCCTGGATGTGTTGCCAGACATACGGCAGCAGCAGGCCGAGCACAAATGACAGGAACGCCGTGGCAATGGCGACAAAACGCTTGCCGGAGAAGAAGCCAAGAAACTCCGGTAACTGCATCGTGTGGAAGCGGTTATAGCACCAGGCGGCGAGAATACCGCAGATCAGGCCGCCAAAAACGCCCATTTGCAGCGTCGGGATCCCGACCACCATGGAGTATTTCCCGCCCTGAGAGGCCATCTCCGGCGTAATGCCTAACATGGTGCCGATAGTGATGTTGGTGACAAACACCGAGACCGCCGCCGACAGCGCCGCAATCCCGGATTCGGACGCCAGCCCGACAGCCGAACCGATGGCGAAAAGCATGGGCAGGTTATCAAAAATGACGCCGCCTGCGTTCATCATCAGCGGCAGATGGAATTTGTCGCCGAAGGCCAGTAATAAGCCCGCAGCCGGTAACAGCGAGATCGGCAGCATCAGTGCGCGACCAATCATCGATAATTTAGACAGCGATTTAACAAACCCTGATATCAGACTCATGCTGATTTCCCCCGAAGTTGCGCATTTTGCGCGTTATTATTGTCAGTAGAACGTTTTAGTAGAACGTTCTACTTATCGTGAGATAAGGGCAAAAAAGCTGCAACTAAATTTTTACATTCAGCCAGATCAATTAATGATTATTTGAGGTTGATCGGTAATAAACCGTGATGATTGCGGGGTGATTAAATAAGAAAGGCCGGATGGCGGCTATCGCCTGATCCGGCCTGGAGACTCATCATTTGCAGGCGCTGAAAAGTGTAGCGCCATCCGGCATTTTGGCAGGTGCTCAGGCGATGACGGTCACGCTCTGGCCTTCAAAACTGACCGTCTGACCGGCGACGATTTTGCAGCGTTTACGCGTTTCCACCGCGCCATCTACATTCACCAGGCCTTCAGCAATGGCGATTTTCGCTTGCGCGCCGCTCTCACTCCAGCCTTCCAGTTTCAGCAGATCGCACAACTCTACGTGCGGGTGTTTTCCCAGGGAAAATGTTGCCATCTTATGCGCCTTCTACATCATGATATTCTTCACACGCTTGCAGCGTGTTCTGGATCAGGGTGGCGACGGTCATCGGGCCGACACCGCCCGGAACCGGGGTAATATACGCCGCGCGGGCCGCGGCTTCTTCATAGATCACATCGCCGACCACTTTGCCGTTTTCCAGGCGGTTAATGCCGACATCGATAACAATCGCGCTTTCTTTGATCCACTCGCCCGGAATAAAGCCCGGTTTACCGACCGCGACGATCAGCAGATCGGCATTCTCAACGTGGTGACGCAGATTTTTGGTGAAACGGTGCGTCACGGTGGTGGTGCAGCCCGCCAGCAGCAGCTCCATGCTCATCGGGCGGCCGACGATATTGGAAGCGCCGATCACAACGGCGTTGAGGCCGAAAGTATCAATGTTATAGCGCTCCAGCAGCGTCACGATCCCGCGCGGTGTGCAGGGACGCAGACGCGGCGCGCGCTGGCACAGGCGACCCACGTTATACGGATGGAAACCGTCGACGTCTTTATCCGGCGCGATACGTTCCAGCACCTTCACATTGTCGATACCGGCGGGCAGCGGCAACTGCACCAGAATACCGTCGATGGTGACATCGGCGTTCAGCTTGTCGATAAGTTCCAGCAACTCGGCTTCGCTGGTGGTTTCAGGAAGATCGTAAGAGCGGGAGATGAAACCCACTTCCTCACAGGCTTTGCGCTTGCTGCCGACATAAATTTGCGATGCCGGGTTGCTGCCAACCAGTACGACTGCCAGGCCTGGGGCGCGTTTCCCGGCCGCAACGCGCGCCCGTACTTTTTCAGCAACCTCAGAGCGCACCTGCTGCGCAATCGTTTTACCATCAATAATCTTTGCTGCCATCAGAGAGAGGATTCCATCTGTCGTTTCAACTAAGGGGGATGTGACTATTTTGTCAGAAGCGCGGCGTGCTGTCAGTTATCGTTTGCGTATTTCACCTGCAAAGGGGAGGGCGGAGAGCGGAAAATGCCCCGCGCGGTCCCGATTTTAACGAAATTTCAACAATTCATCACCCTTAGGAAATGCGGGGCTACGTCAGGCATCGCACTGGGTGATGCGCTATTTGCTGATTCATTCGAATACTCTGACCAGGTTATTTCTTAGATCCTATTAAGAATCCCCTTAGGAAAATTAAAGTCCTGGCGGATATTTTCATCTTCATTACGTGTTTACTTTATTGCGGTGGCAATCGTTCTGCCCGCAGAGATTAATTTTATTGTACTTTCCAGGAGAGAGAAAAAAAGCAGGAAGTGAATCTCGACTGAATTATATCTTTACAGGAAGAAGATATTTTAACTGGCATTAAGTATCGTCAGGGGCCGAAGCCGGATGTGCGTATTCATGGTGTTCTGGCAGATGGCTGTAAAGGACATCGTTATCGAAAGACACGAAAAAGAGGTCATTAACCGCGAGGAATTGGTCTGAAAACAGCAAGGATGGTGCGAAATTGCTCACAGCCGTTCACTAAGCAAGCAGCCAGCGGAAAATACATTGACTCATCAGGCGCTGATCGTATAATTCCAGCCGTTTCCACCGCAAAGGTGGGGCATCCGCGCAATGCGCCCTTAGCTCAGCTGGATAGAGCAACGGCCTTCTAAGCCGTAGGTCACAGGTTCGAATCCTGTAGGGCGTGCCATTTTCAGCAATCACACCTCTACTAAATTCTCTTTTTCTCCTTTATACCCCCCTGAAATTACTGGATTTTTCTGTCACGAGTTCTATCGAAGTCAACTCAGTTATACCCAAATCAAGCGGTATCTGGGGGCCTTTGAGGGGGCTCATCTCGTTCAATGGAAATTAGAGGCCCCATATGCCACTAAATGCACGACAGATTGATACTGCAAAGTCCAAAGAAAAAGAATACAAGCTCACCGATGGCGGTGGCTTGTATCTGTTAATAAAGCCTAATGGTGCGAAGTACTGGCGCTTTAAGTACCGTGTTTTGGGTAAAGAGAAAAAACTTTCTATCGGGGTTTATCCTGACATATCTTTGGCAGATGCCCGTATGAAACGCGAAGAAGCTCGCAAGATTGTTGCTTTAGGTGGCGACCCGAGCGAAGAGAAGAAAGCTGACAAATTGGCTCAGAAGGCTAATGTAGAAAACACTTTCAACGCTATCGCGTTGGAATGGCATGAGTACAAACGCCCTAATTGGTCTAAGGGGTACGCTGAAGACATTATGGAAACCTTTGAAAACGATATATTCCCTGATATTGGCAAGCGTCCAATTGCAGAGATAAAGCCGCTCGAGATCCTCAGTTCGCTTCGTAAACTCGAAAAACGTGGAGTGATGGATAAACTGCATAAAATTCGGCAGGCCTGCAACCAGGTCTTTCGTTACGCTATTGACACCGGCCGCGCTGAAACTAACCCAGCCTCAGAGTTGGCAAGTGCGTTAACTGCGCCTAAATCTGTCCATTACCCTCATCTGTTAGCGGATGAACTTCCGGCCTTCTTACAACAGGCACTGGCCGCTTATTCTGGCAGCCCAATAACCCGTCTGGCAATACGGATTCTGATGCTAACGGGTGTTCGTACCATTGAACTTCGTATGGCGGAATGGAAAGAATTTGATTTCGATAAACAAGTATGGGAAGTACCGGTAGATAGGATGAAGATGCGGCGGCCACATCTGGTGCCTCTCTCTGATCAGGTGATAGCAGCGTTACAAGAAATTCAAGCAGTCACAGGGCGCTATAAGCTGGTATTCCCCGGGCGTAACGACATCACCAAGCCGATGAGTGAAGCGAGTATTAATCAACGGGGAGCAGGTCAGAGTTCAGACGCCCCTGCGGGTATATAGCTTTTGGTGTAATATATTTTGTGAGGTGAAAATAATTAGTAATTGATTGAATTAAGTTCATAAAAATAATGTTGTGAATAAATGGGTGCTATTAAAAAAGAGAAATATTATAGTGAATGCAATTATAAATGCCAGAAAAACCAAAATACTGAGAGAACAAGAATAATTGAATCAGGAGATTCAGAATCTATATGCTTTTATATTTAGCGGATGACAAGAGTAATCACCATCACTAAATACTTGTTCCATAAAACCACATTTAATGCAATGGCATGTGGCCGCAGCCCTATGATGGGTATAGATCGAACGAACCTACAACGAGGAGGCGAGACTCAACTCATGGCCCCGCGCAGTGCTGTGCAAAAGGCGCAGTTACAGCCCTGGATAGGTATAATTTGTGTCACTCCTCCGTTCGCTGCTTCTGAGGGAATAGCATGACCACCATAGGATATACTTGTTATATTAACTTTCTGGCCAACAGGAACAGGCGATTTTGAAACAAATGCTGCTGCATGGAAGGAGGTCGCTAACAACGTCGCTCCAATGATACTTGATACTCTCATATTATTTCTCATCAACGGGGACCAGAGAATCAATCTATACCCTGAGGCCATTTGAACACCAGACGTTATTGCTGAAAAAGTGTTCATATTTATTTCAAAGTAACAACAGTATCTATGCTCAAAAATAGGCCATTTTATGCATTCATCATAGAGCGTGTTGACAGGGCGGACCTGCCCTCCGCGCAGCGTAATAAAGGCTGTTGCATGATGCTTCATGTCTTGTGAAAAACATTATCGGGTTTCCCGTGTTGCATTAATTTCATTCGTTTCGTCAAACTGCAGCAAACGTCCGGTATTCAGCAGTACAATAAGCGTACTTAGATTATGCAGTATGGCCGCCACCAGCGCCCCGGCGGTGCCAAGAAATCCCATAGCAGCAGCGATGACGATCAGCACTGTCCAACCGAGCCCGATAATCACGTTTACCCTGAGCGTGGCGCGGCATTGCCTGCTCAGCCGTACCGCGGTGGACAGGCGTCGTAAATCGCTGCCGGTTAATACCACATCCGCTGACGCCAGCGCGATATCGGCCCCGTTGCTGCCCATGGCGATACCGACGGCGCCGGCTTTCAGCGCCAGAGCGTCGTTGATACCGTCTCCGACGACCATGGGGCGCCATCCCTCTTTTACCGCCTGATGGACCTGCTGGAGTTTTTCAGCCGGTAGCGCTTCGGCGGTCAGTTCGCCGATCCCGGTTTGTTGCGCGACCCGTTGCGCAGCGATGTGTCGATCGCCTGTCAGGAGAAGCTGACGGTCAATACCCAAGGTCTTAAGTATCGCCATCGCCTCTGGTGCCTCCGGGCGTATGGCGTCATCGAGGAGAAACCAGCCGAGAAACGCGCCATCTTCCGCCACACCGACGACCGGACCATCATGATCGGGCAGGGGAGAGACGTTTATGCGATAGCGTTCAAACAGTTCACGCCGTCCCAGCAGGGCCTGGCCCGCGCTGGTGGTCGCGATCACTCCCATTCCCTGAATCTCCTCAACATCACGCAGCACAGTATCTGTGCCTGTCGGTCTGGCTTCAGCCAGCGCACGGCTGACCGGGTGGTTACTGGCCGCGCCGAGAGCCGAGGCCAACTGTAATACGGCCTCTTTGGGACGTTTCGTGGTGAGAATGATATCGGCAAGCCGTAGCCTGCCCTGGGTCAGAGTGCCGGTTTTATCAATAATGATCGCGTCGACATCCGCCAACTCCTCCAGAAAAGCTGCATTGCGGATCAATATCCCATGCCGTGCGGCCACGGCGATTCCGGCCATTGACGTTGCTGGTGCCGACAGCACCAGGGCACAGGGACAAGCCGCGACCAGCACCGCCAGCATAGCCTGACTGTCATAGGTTAAAAACCAGGTAGTCGCGGCAATCAACAGGACAAGAATAAGGTATTGACCGGCGTAGCACTCTAGCATCCTGGTAATCGGAGGTTTTGCCTGCTCAGCCTCTTTCATCAGGGCGATAACTTTCCCCAGCGTAGACTCCTCGCCCGTATGGATGACCTCCACCCGCAGTAAACCGTTCAGATTCAGGGTACCGCCGAAAACAGACATTCCCGCTGTGACCTCAACCGGGATCGGTTCGCCGGTGATGGAGGCCATATCGATGCTGGCGTGGCCAGAAAGAATACGACCATCTGCAGGAATTTGATCGCCAGGGCGAATGTCTACGATGTCGCCCGGCTGAAGATGCTGGCTGCTAATATTTTCCAGCGAACCATCCTGACGCACACGTCTTGCCCGGCTGTAAGCTAGTCTGCTCAGGCCGGCAATGGCCTGACGCGTACCCATTACGCTTCGTTCTTCAAGGATGTGACCGAAAATCATGATAACCGGCAGTAACGCGGCGGTCATCAGATCGCCCAGCGCCCACGCCCCGAGCATTGCCAGGACGATCAACTGGTCGGTTACGCCGTGCAGATCAGGGTGCAGCAGACTGTGCCAGCCGGCGCGAAAAACGGGCACCGCGACCAGCAGCCACGCGACGCCGGCCAGAATATCGCTGACAGCTGGCTGGCCCGGCGTTATCGCGCGCCAGAGCAGGCTTAATAACAATAGCCCGATGGTGATCATCGCGATCGCGATCTGCCGCGACATACGGTGCTGTTCAGCAGGGGTTTGCAGATCGCTGCTAAAGTGGATATGTCCGTGGCTACACTGGTGACTCATGGTTTTTTCTCGCTGGCAGGCGGCGTGGCGGATTGTGGCGTGAGACCCTGTAAGATTAAACGGCTGTCGTCGCCGGGCGCGACGGCAACGACCTGTCCGGCTTGGGTCAGAATGCGGGTGACGTTATCTCGCCACAGCCGTTGTAATAGCCCCCCATCTGTTCCGTCTTGCAGCACCTGCGCTAACTGCAATATTGTCTGGGTATCGGTACTGGCTTTTGCCAGCGTTTCTTGACGGCTGGCCTGTGCCTGCTGGATCAGACGATCGGCCTGCTGTTGCGCCTGCTGGGCGCGCAACGCTGCCGCGGTACGAGCGGCGGCAATTGTCTGATCGGCCTGTTGGCTGGCGGTCAGCACTGCATTGAATGCCGCAATGGCGTTATCCGGCAACGATGAGACAATGTCTACACGCTCAATAGTTATTCCCGGATCGTTGCCGCTGGCGGCCATTCGCGCGAGGCTTTGCTGCATGTTCTGTTTAAAATCGCTGCGCAGGCAGATACGCTCTTCCGCCGAATGCTGGTCATTCTTCGGTGTCTCAGGCTTTGCCACAAGAATGGCATCCAGATTGCGCTCCATACAAACGACCGCGGCGGCGCGTTCGGCCAGGCGGTCAATCAGCGGATCAATATGTGGGCGTTGTAGCGCGAAACGGATGGGATTGCTGACGCGCCAGAAGACACGCACATCAAGCTGCACGACGCCTTCATCACCTGTCAGTAAGTAACCCGCACCAGCGCCGGCGTCCCCGTCGCGATCCCAGCTATTGACGAGATCCAACTGCTGTTCGCGGCGTAATATCCTGACCTCGCGCTCCATAATTCGTTCTGCGGCTGGCACGCGTTCTACCCGGTCGACCGGGTGCGGCCAGGTAAGCAGCAGACCCGCATTCGCTACCCGGGTCGGTTTACCAAACTGGAAGACTACCGCTCTGCTGTCTGGAGTGACCTCATAGATACAGGATAAAAGCCACGCGCTGGCGGCAATGAGCGCCGTACCATACAGCATAAAGAAGGCGATACGGTAGGACTGTCCCCACGGTGTACGGCCCGGCAATGCTGGTGTCATCGTTTTATCTCTTTCAACGGAGCTGGCTCCTGCACCAGAGTACTGAAAGGGGCCGCGTCAGTACGCAGCACTATGCGGGTACTGGAATTGACAACAGAACGCAGCGTATCCAGCGAGCGCAACAGGTCATAGAGTTGCGGGTCGCTACGCCAGGCTTTACCGTAAATACTGGCCGCGTCGCGCTGGGCGGCAGCAGTAATGGCCGCCGCTTTAACCGAGGCATCAGCTTCAAGAATGCGGGCGTCGCGATCGGCTTTTGAATGGATCTCCGCAGCCAGACGTTTACCTTCTGCGGTACGTTCGGCGGCGATGGTTTCGCGTTCCGCACGCATCCTGTCAACGGTGGCATTCAGGGTTACAGCAGGGAGCGTCAGGCGCTCAATTCCTGTCTGGATAACGTCGATGCCGTAGCTATTAAGCAACTGTGTTTTAAGCTGCGTCTGCAACTGCTGCTCAAGCTGGGCGATTTTGATTTTTTTTCTGTCGACGTTGACGATATCCGACAGCGCGTAGTTGCTGGCGGTGGTTTCCAACGCAGAACCAATAAACGTCCGGATTTGTCGGGTCGCTTCATCCGGCTGGTTTTGTACGGCGCGAATAAAACGCAGCACATCTTTGTCGTCTGATTTTACTTTCCAGATAACCCAGGCCTGAACCAGCACCCGTAGCCCGTCACGTGTGCCTACGTCCTGCAGACCGCTGGATGTGGAGCGAATCCGCAGATCGACATCCAGAGGAGACTCAAAGGGGGCCGGAAGTCTCCATGCCAGGCCAGGCGTGAGAAGGACGCGTACCGGATCGCCAAAGCGGGTGATTACGGTCGCATTGCCGGCGCGGACTTCCAGCAAACTAGCCGTCAGGACGGCAAGCATGACCAGCAGTGCCGCCACGCCGATGCGAAGGGCGCGTTTGCCGGGCAACCGGGCTGGAGGAACATTCCGCCGCTGAATGGCGTTTGGCGCATCTCTGGCAGGGGTTAACGCAGTGATCTTCATTTTGTACTGGCCTTCTGTGGTGCGGTACTGTCTGTTAAGGCGGGATACTGGCGTAGATCCAGTACGGGTTCATTCGCGCCCTGTAGATGATTATCAAGGATCAGAAGCGGCGTATGGGCCAGCGCTTGACTCAGGATCTGGTAGCGTCGCTCGTTGATAAATGCCTCTCCCGCCAGTTGCCATGCCTGCTCTTCAGCGGAGAAATCGGTGGCGGCGGCCCTCGCGCGTGAAAGGTTTTCTGCTGCTGCCGCTTCTGCGGTATCAAAACCGGTCTGGGCCTTGCGTTGCGCCTCATTGTTGACGGTAGCCGCATACCCTTTTTCGCGCGCAATCAGGGCATTTCCCGCAATTTGCGCCGCCTGGACGCCATGATAGGCGTCGGCTGCCCCGGCGGGGGGATGGATGGCTTCAATTCGGGTAAACAGTAATTCCACCCCGGTATTAAGCTGGGTAAGGCGCTGCTGAATTTCCTGGCTAAGCGTGGCCGCCAACGTCACCCGCTGTTCATCAAGTAGCTGGTCGAGCTGTTTACTGGCAAATTGTGCCATTAATACCTGGCGTGCAACGCTGCGTATAAGTACCGGCAAATCCTCTGTTTGATATTTACTGTTAAGCGCATCCCTATCCTTTAGGCCCACGCGCCAGATCACACGTATATCCGTATTGACCATCTGGAAGTTCTGGCTGTCCATGGTGGTACTGGCGATGACCTGCGATTGGTCCGTAGCGTGGCTGTTATCCCACAGACGCCAACTGCTCTGCGGGGCTGGGCCTTCGACACTGTCCGGCTGTGCGGCAGGCTGTTTCGTTTCCGTATTATCGCTAAGCTGTAATTCGTGCACCGCGCCGTTCTCTACCGGGATAACGCGTCCAAACGGCCAGGGTAAGCCGATATGCAGGCCAGGAGAGAGAACGGCTACCGGGCGTCCGAAATGTTCATAGATACCCCGCTGATATAGCTCCACTTCGGTTAAACCACTTAGTAGCCAGCCCAGAACGGCGATACAGCAGGTAACCGGCAGAAGCTTTTTACCCAACAAACGGAACGCCTGAATCTGACGAAGATCGACGCCAAATCGCTGATGAAATGCACCCAATAACAGAACCACCGGCTGCAGCGGCCACCGATACAACGCTGTAAACAGGCTGCGGGTGAGAAAATGGGGTTCGGATTCAGCAGAGAGGGGAAGCGCCATTGCCATCATGGCACGCAGCAGATATTCCAGCGCCATCAGCAAAGCGATGAGGCTACCCAGCTTTATGAGCCACAGGGTCACTGTGAGAGAGAGCGCTGCAATCAGAAATGCCATGGTAAGCAGCAAAAAAATACTCAGGATGGCGCGAACAAGCTCAGTGTGCTGCTGTTGATATTGCCATCCCCGAATCACTTTGAAGCTGAGCATGCGCTCAATAAGCAGCAGGGTAAAACAGAGCAGAATAAAAAAGCCGGTCACTGCCAGCGGGGGAGCACTTGACTGGTCGACGGGCTGCGTGTCAGCGATATTTGCGATGGCAAAAGCGATTGCCAGCAGGGCTGTGATAAGTGTTGTTGCCAGATGTCGGTGAAAATAATGCAGCCAGGCCTGCAGACCCGGCTGCAATAATCGACCTGGCGGGCGTGGCGCAGCAGCTGTTGTTTCAGTAACGGGCTCCGAATCCTGTGGCTCAACGCCTTCACAGCGCAGTGAATTTTCCACAAAGGCCAGCGCCACAAACGTTGTCGCCAGAATTAGACGCGTAGCGGGCAGCCAGAAGCCGGGAACGGAAAATAGCTGCAGGAATAAATAGACCGCACCTGCTACAACCAGAATACAATACAGGCAGGTTTGCACTATTAACAGGCGTCGATACCTCGGGGTTACCTGAGGGGTTCCCGTAGGTAAAGGGGATTGCGACATATTTTCTCCAGTTGACCCGTCCCTGCCCGCATTATTTGGGCATATTTCACCGTCAGTTCTGCTTGCACAACACATCAATGATGCTATGAAATAACATTGACAAAACAAACAAAGCGACTTTGCGACATAGTGTTAAATATTTCGGTTATAAGCGTAATCATTGACGTGATGTTATATTGTAACCATTTGTGTGTTTGTCGGTTTTAAGCCGGGCTTTTGCTGACGGCGGTGTCGCTATAACGCGCGGTTTTGCGAACAAGATGCAGGGCTGGTTACTGCCAGTCATAACCTGCCCGGCCTGGAACAAAGCCCGGCTTTTCCGCGTTACCTGCATGTTGAAATGACCTGCGTTACGATAGGCAGCTTTGCTTATTTTCTTTTTAGCGCCGCGGGTACTGGCGTGGCGGGCAAGGTGAGCGTCTGATATGCCTCACGAATTGTTGAAAGCGGCGAGACAAAATAGTGGTAAAGGGTGAATCGCCACGGATAATCTGGACGACTTATAAGTCGTTGATAATATTGATTTTAATATTCCGTCGGTGGCATCTGATCACTCGAACTATGCGGACGCTTACGGTTATAAAACATTTCGATGTAATCAAAAATATCACTGTGGGCTTCTTCCCGCGTTCCGTAGATCTTTTTCTTTATCCGTTCGCGCTTCAGTAGCTGGAAAAACTTTCTGCAACTGCGTTGTCGTGACAGTTATCACGACGGCTCATACTGCCCTCCAGTCCATGTGATTTCAGGAACGACTGCCACTCATGGCTTGTATACTGACTACCTTGTTCAGAATGAACCAGCACCTGTTTTTGAGGATTACGTCGCCACATGGTCATCAGAATTGCATTCAGGACAATATCTTTTGTTATCCGGGGTTGCATCGACCAGCCGATAACTTTGCGCGAGAACAGGGCAACAACCACGGCCAGATATAGCCAACCTTCGTGAGTTCGGATGTACGTTATGTCCGTTACCCAACGTTCCTCCGGTACGTCCGGGTTCAACTGCCGCTGGAGCCTGTTGGGCGTCATGATACTGGCTTCGCCCTTACGTGCCTGTGGGCTACGGTACCCGACCGGAGCCTTTATCCCGGCACGCTTCATCAGCCGCCAGACCCGGTTAATCCCGCACTGTTGCCCTCTATCCCGCAGGTCGGGATGGATCTTGCGATAGCCATAAACGCAACGGGACTCAGCCAGAACTGTTTGATTTGTCCCGTTCGTCAGTAACCCGCTTCAGTTCCTTCTGGAGTCGGCGGATCCAGGCCTGAGCATCTGACTGTTCTTTGTTACTGGAAGAGCCCGGCCCGTACTTCTTTATCCAGGCGTAAAGACTGTGGGTGGTGATATCGAGACGTGTTGCAACGCTGGAAACAGAATAGCCACGCAACCTGTTTGACTGCTTCAATTTTAAACTCTTCGGGATAACGCTTACCACTCATGGGCACCTCTCTTTCAGCCATCTTAAATGACTCAGAGGTGTCTGTTAAACCTGTGGCGATTCAGTCGGTCATATGATTATAAGACCAATAATCCTTGCTATTTTTCCTGGGGGAAAAGCACTGGCGGGGTAAGAAGGGAGCCCCGGCGTACTCAGACGCCGGGACTGTGTTATCAGAACGACTGCAGCGTGCTGATCTTCCCTTGCTGCCAGTTGACTTCCGACTGACGCAGCGCGTTGCTGATATCCGCCAGTTTGTCCGACGGCAGTGTCTTCGGCAGCAGGTCTACGCCCACGCTGGAGATAATCTGCCCGTAGGTGTTACGCAGCTCCGCGTAGGCCAGGTCCTGACGCAGATCGGCGTTCAGCGCATTCAGTTCGCCCTGAATTAGCTGCAACTCACCGATGCTATTGGCTTTGTAGCGGTTACGCAGTTGCTGAACGATTTGCCCGTCCAGATCACGCAACTCTTCGCTGGTTTTATACTGACGCAGCGCTTCGTTGTAGTTGGCGCGCGCCACGTACAGTTGCGCCATGATCGCCAGCGACATCGCCTGACGCTGCAACTTGCCCACCTGCTCGTTGGCCTTCGCCGCGCTGTGCGCAGCCGGGCCAGACATCAGGTTGAACAGGTTCCAGGTGGCTTTCACCCCCACGTCGGCCCAACTGTTGTTGACGAGGAATGAGTTGCTGTCATAGTGGCCGCCTGCGCTAATCTCAATACCCGGCAGCATACGCAGCAGCGCTTTACGGGTTTCGGCGGCGTTAATGCGTACCTGGTAATCCTGCTCACGCAGTTCCGGGCGGCTCACCAGCGCGGTCTCTTCCAGGGTTTTCTGATCCACATTCAACTGCGGAACCGTCTCGTCACCGCTGGCGGGCAGAGCCAGTGTATATGGCGTGTCCAACGGCAGGTTCATCAGTGTGGCAAGTTCGGTTTTCGCCAGCGACAGCGCACGGCGCTGCTCTTCCAGTTGGCGGGTGGCCTCAATCAGCGCACGGCGGTAACTCAGGGCTTCAACCTGGTCGCCGACCTGCTGGGCGGTCATCCGCTCGCTAGCTTCACGCGCCTGGTTTACCCGGTCAATCAGCGTATCGATCTGGCCCAGCAGACGCTCGGCGGCAACTGCACGCCAGTAGGCGGAACGGACATCCTGCAAAATGGTGTGTACCACCTTGCGTTTACGTTCTTCGGCAATCCAGCGCTGATCCGATTGCTGTTTCGCACTGACGTAGCTTACGCCAAAGTCGAGCACGTTCCATACCATCGTCAGGTCCGCCACATCGCGGTCACGATCTTGCGAGGTGGATGGTTCCAGAGAGGTTTGTCCGGTTTCCACGCTGCGGCTACTGGAGGCGCTGGCGTTGTTGCGCCCTACGTAGCCCGCCGAAGCCGCCAGCTTTGGCAGCATGTCATAACGGGAAAGATCCAACTGCTGTTGGGCCAGCGCGCTTTCCATGACTTTTAAGCGCGACTCAAGGTTATATTTTAGTGCGCGGGCCATCGCGTCATACAGGGTGATCGGCGCGGTAACCGGCTCCTGCTGGCTGAACATCGCTACTCGATCCTGCTGGCTGCGCTGTTCGCTCTCTTTTTTGGTAATCGGGTCGCTGGTCACGGCACACCCATTTAGCGCCACGACCAGTACGCTCAGAGCAAAAAGCTTGCGGCCTTTACGCATCATTTCGCTGCCACTCACAGTTGTCACCACCGACAACCGGTTTGCCACCATCACGTTCATCATAGAATTAACGCCTTTTACTGTAGTCTTGTAGTTATTAGCCCTGCTGCTGGCCCAGGTCGTACAACGCCTGTTCAATGGCTGACAGACGTTGTCCTTCAGCATCGCCAATGTGTTGTAATTGCCGGTGGAACGATGGGATAAACGCGGCTGTCGCCTGTTCTTGCCCCTGTTCTGTCACTCCCTGTGCATGCAGGTTGATATCTTTCCAGCTACCGCCAGTAAACACTTCCATCGGAGTCAGTGAAGGCAGATAAATGCCGGAGAAAACGCTGGCCAGCGACGAGCTGCCACCCAGCGCCGGATCTTTGTTAAAGCTGGGGAATGAGCCCAGCGAACTCTCAAAATGGCTGCCGAACGATGAACCGGGCCCGAAGACATTCGCCACTTCGCTCTTCGTCGCATCTCTCCCGCTTGCCCCATCGCTGCTGGCACCGAAGATGGAGGCCATCATCGAACCGCTCCCGGCGGTGCGTCCGGCATTAAAGCTGCCGAGAGAGGTGGGGGTAATCAATGTGTTGAGCGGCGGTGCGGCAGCCTCCTGAGGCTGGATAGTGGGTGTTTGGCTGTCCACCGGACGTGGTCCGTTCGTACCATCTGAAATACGGAACTGCGGATCGCCGCTGGTAATGCCTGCGCGGGTAACCGTCAGGCTAAAGGTGGTGCTGATTGACGTGTTCCCGGCATCGGTCGCGGTAACCCGAATGACCAGACTACCGATATCGGCGTTGCCCGGCGTGCCAGAAAACGAGCCTTTCGCGGGATCGAAGCGCAACCAGGCAGGCAGTGCGGAACCGTCCGCCTGCGTCGCGCTCAGAGTTAAGGTGTCGCCATCCGGATCGACAAAGGTGCCAGCCGGGACGGTGAGGTTAAAGCTGCCGTCTTGCGCCACGCTCTGCGGCGGGATCGGCGTACTGAGCACCGGGGCATCGTTCACATTGGTGACCATCAGGCTAAAACTGGTGCTGACCGAGGCGCTGCCATCGCTGGCGGTGATACGAATATTCAGGTTGCCGACATCCGCATTCCCCGGCGTGCCGGAAAACGAGCCTGTCGCGGGATCGAAGTGCAGCCACGCAGGCAGCGGGTTGCCATTTGCCAGGGTGGCGCTCAGGGTCAGCGGGTCACCGTCCGGGTCGACAAAGGTGCCCGCAGGTACGGTAAAACTCAGACTGCCATCCTGCGCAATGCTCTGCGGCGCAATCGTCGCGCCGATAACCGGCGCATCGTTCACGTTGGTGACGACCAGCCCGAAAGTGGTGCTGACCGACGCATTGCTGCCATCGGTTGCCGTCACCCGAATGGTCAGATTGCCCACGTCGCCATTACCCGGCGTACCGGAGAAGGTTTTTGTGGCCGGCTCGAAGCTCAGCCAGGCGGGCAGTGCCGAGCCATCGGCTAGCGTCGCGCTCAGGGTCAGTGTGTCGCCGATATCCGGGTCGGTAAAGGTTCCCGCAGGAACAGTGAAGTTAAAGCTGCCATTTTGTGCGAGGGACTGTTCGTCCATCGGGATGGACACCACGGGCGGGAGATTACTGTTATTCACCGTCAGCCCAAAGGTGGTGCTGACCGAGGCATTACTGCCGTCAGTCGCGGTTATACGAATCGTCAGGTTGCCGACATCACTGTAGCCCGGGGTGCCAGAGAAGGTACGGGTCGAAGGATTAAAGCTCAGCCAGGCGGGCAGTGCCGAGCCATCGGCCAGCGTCGCGCTCAGGGTCAACGTATCACCGCTATCCACATCGACAAAAGTACCGGCAGGCACGGCGAAGCTGAACACTGTATCTTTGGTGGCGCTTTGAGGACTGACCGTGCTTCCCATGCTAGGGGCATCATTCACGCTGGTTACCATCAACGACGCCTGTGCACTATTGGCGGAGAACGCACTGCTGCCGCCAGAGGTCGAGGTATCCGCAAGACCTTTGCTGCTACCTGCCGTCGCCGTACCACTGGTCTGATCCCACGCGCTGAAACTCAGGGTTGCGGTTTCACCATTGGCGCTGTCCGGTACATAACGCAGCTGTGCCGTTGACCCGAGCAGCAGGGCTGCTGAACTGGATACCGTGCCGATATTGAACCAGTTAGCTCCGCTATCGGTGGAATACTGCCAGCCACCGTTCCCTACTGTCGCCGTAATCGCAATGCCGCTGGACGCTCCGCTGTCGACATCCCCATAACCCGCACTGTTGAGCAATGACGATACTGTGGTGGCAGACGATGTTACATCTTCCGTTGTGGATGTCAGAGTGACCGTCGCACCGCTGGATAACGTTGGCGCATCGTTAACCGGCGTTACGTTAAGGGTCATCGTTCCTGTATTAGCGGACAACGCCGTGCCATCGCTGACCTGCCAGGTAAAGGAGGCATAACCCGTGCCGTTGGCGTTCGCGGTCGGGCGGAAGGTCAGTTTGCTGATATCAGCCGCGCTGACCACCGAACCATTGCCCAGTAATGTATCGCCACCGCCACGTACACCGTCGTTGTTCGCGTCAATAAACAGCTCACCCGCGGTTGGTGCTGTGACGATAGTGATGGATTGCAGGGTGTCGCCGTTGTCCACATCGCTGAAACCAAAATCTGCGGCGCTAAAGGTCTGGGCGCTATCCTCATTGATGGTTTTACTGACTGACGTATTGCTGATGATCGGCGCATCGTTAACTGGCGTTACGTTAAGGGTCATTGTTCCGGTATTGCTGGACAACGCCGTGCCATCGCTGACCTGCCAGGTAAAGGAGGCATAACCCGCACCGTTGGCATTTGCGGTCGGGCGGAAGGTCAGTTTGCTGATATCAGCCGCGCTGACCACCGAACCATTGCCCAGTAATGTATCGCCGCCGCCACGTACACCGTCGTTGTTCGCGTCAATAAACAGCTCACCCGCGGTTGGTGCTGTGACGATAGTGATGGATTGCAGGGTGTCGCTACTGTCCACATCACTGAAACCAAAATCGGCAACGCTAAAGGTCTGGGCGCTATCCTCATTGAAAGTCTTGCTGACCGACGTATTGCTGATGACCGGTGCGTCGTTGACCGGCGTGATACTCAGCACCGCCTGATTGGTGCCGCTACTGTTGAGCGAACCGTCATTAAAGGTCCAGTTAAGCGTCACGCTGGACGGTGGATCGTCAGAACTGTTGGCATAGGTCAGGGATTGCAGCACCGCATTCACTATCGCCGCCGTTGCATTGCTATTGAACGTCAGCGTCAGCGTGCCTGAGGAATTCGCCGTGACACTGCCCACCGTCGTACCGTTATAGGTGAAGTTTTGCCCTTGAGTCAGTGCCCCCAACAGTCCGCTATTGCCGAAGGTATCGACACTGTTCGCCCCGCCGTTACGGGCGATTGAAACAGAGGCTCCGTTATAGTTGCCCTGAATATCCAGCTCGGTATCGGCAACAGTGACATCGCTGTCCATCACCACTGCACTGCCTTTTTCAGTAAAGGTCGCGCCGCCATTGAGGTTGCTGAAGACGGGGGCGGTGTTGGTGGTTGAGGTTATCGACGAACTGTTGACCGCCGTCAGGCTACCTGACGTGGCGCGCAGTGCCAGCGTATTGATACTACCGCTGTTGGTGTACTGTATGATAAGCCCGGTGTAGGTGGCGATACCGCCAGACGGCGTTAATGTTACCGTCGTAGCGCTGGCATCATTATCCCCGGAGGTGACCGCCAGGCTATTGACCGTACCATCGACGACGCTGTCGTTAGGGTCAGTCACTGAGAGCACGATATTGGTGGTGTAGTCCTGATCCACCATGCCATTCGCATCGACCGCCTGTACTACCGGCACAGTGGTAAAAATGGCACTTTGTCCATTCTGAATCGCCGTGGGAACGGGCTGGGTGGAAAAAACCAGTCGCGTCGCCACCACATCCGGATTGAGCGATGCAGATGTGGCGCTGACCAGGCTACCGGCCGCCGCCGTCAGCACGAAGTTAGCATCACCATCACTGGCCGAGGTGTACTTCACACCGCTAAAGGTAGCAATACCGTTTGAGGCGGTCGCCTGAGTGGTGCCCGTCAGCGAGCCGCTACCATTTTCGCTTAATGTCACTGAACCGTTAAAATCAGTATCGATATTGCCGCGATCGTCAACGGCAATCACCACCGGCTGGGTGGTGAAGTTAATGCCACTGACCACTGAGGTGGACGGCGATTGGCTATAAATGAGTTTGGTTGCTGCCACATCAATGCTGGCACCACTGCCGTTGTTCACGTTGGCCTGACTACTGGCGAACGTTGAACCGCCGGAGACCGTGGTGAAATTGCTGGCATTTACCGACAATATTACCGTGTGGTGATCGGTGATGTCGTTACTGCTGGTATTGTCGTTGTAATACGCCTTGATGGTGTAAGTTTCACTGCTGTTATCCGCAACCGACAGGTTTAAGCTGGAAAACGTGATTCTGCCGGTGCTGCTGTCGTATGTGCCGACGACGTTAGTGGCATCCGGGCCACTGAGCAGGAACGTCATCTTGCTCAATTCTGATGATGTCGCCGTACCACTGACGTTAGCGTAGAATTGGCTGACATTGGTGGCCGAACCATCAGACGTGCCGAGGTCAGTAAGGGTAAAGTCCAGCAGCGAGGTAGCGCTGGC
The DNA here is from genome assembly GCA_948099535.1 of Jatropha multifida. Taxonomy (NCBI): domain Eukaryota; kingdom Viridiplantae; phylum Streptophyta; class Magnoliopsida; order Malpighiales; family Euphorbiaceae; genus Jatropha; species Jatropha multifida. The sequence continues at coordinate 3,523 of CANUEX010147042.1, read as the reverse complement.
CGCTGACGTCGCGGTAGTGGAAAATGTCGTTGCTTCGCCAGATGGCCCAGCGGTTACGGTCGATGTCGCATCTACCGAAGAGGCGGCATGAATATTGTTCAATACCAGGTTATCCAGATAGTACTCATTGGTACCGGATGTCGTAATGGTAATGGAAGAAACGCCGACAAAATTGCCGTTAAAGCCGCTGATAGTGGTATAAGACACGCTCCCGGGGAATGGCAGTACTCCACTCTGATTGTCCCCACTGGTCGATTTACTGGATGAAATCGTGTAATTCATGTTGCCGGTGCCATCGGCATTCAATAAGTCCAGTGAAGATAAATCAAAAACATAGCCGGGAATGCTGATGGTGAAGGTCAGCGAATTTGACGAACTGGAACCATCCGTTTGCACGTCATAGATCAGGCTATTGCCGTCACTGTTTAGCCCAGAGAGTACGTTTCCGACAAAATCGAAATGTAGGGTATACCCCCCTTCCTGCCAGGTCTGGTTATTGCCGCCACCGCCGCCAGTACCTGTCTCAAACGTAAAGGTATCCAGCACGTGGGTATAATCCCTCTGTGTGGCGGCGGTTATCGCAATGTCAGTAGTGATCTGACCGACTTGCGATTCCAGCATCCAGTCGCCTTTTAACGCTGTCGACCCGGTCAGGTCAGTGGACGCAGCCACATCAGCTCCGGTGAGCGCTGCCAGGTTGCTAATAAAAGTCTGCCCTTGTGTTCCTTGCGCCACATTACAGCCATAAAGCAGGATATCGCCGGACTCAGTCAGCGACTGGCCGATAGTGGTCAGAGCAGCACTTCTCGTAGCGAGCATACTGTCGGTCAATGTGACGCCCCCAAGCGTCAGTCGGCCTTCGCCACCATTGCTGATGATATGGATGGCGTCGTAACCCGTGTGGGTTTGCGCCCATTGCATTATCTGGCTTAACCCATCTTTGTCGGCATCCAGCAGCACCACCTCAACCCCGTCTTTCACGCCGCGGGCCAGTTGCTGGTAATCTGCCACTGCGGTGTCAATAAACACCACTTCTTTATGCGTGGCACTGCCGGTCGCAACCGCAACGCTACTGTCTGCTACGGTCTTCGAATTCTGGGTATCAGTATTGTGGGCGGTTGTATCAACATTGCTCGTTGCATCGGTATTGTGGCTGGTTGTATCGGTGGTACTTTGGCCAGACTGGCCGCTGTCCGTCGACGCGGCTGTCTGTGTCGCTGTATTTTGAGTGACAGCAGTCTCAACCGTGGCGGCGACCGCACCATCAAACAACATACGCGCTTCCAGCATAACGCCCAAAGGTACCTGCTCATGACATGCAGCACCTTGCGGAACCTGACGACTTTTTTTGCTCAGCCAATGACGCCACAACATAATAAGGATACCTTTCAGGAGTAGATTTATTTACAACGCAGACCAGCCTGCGTTATGCCGAACTGGCCTGTTTTTTCAGATTATTATCTTGTAAACGCTAACCACTAAGGCCTGTCGGGGTATAAACCTTCGGCCATAATGCACACAGTCAGTCCCTGCGAAGGAGACTGGGTTGCCACTCGAACGACCGGTTGCGCCGACGTCCCCGCCGTACCAACCGCAACCGAACCGCCTGTCACTGTCGGTACGGTGACCGTGAACGAGGGAATTGTTGGCGTCCCGGTAACCGTCCCATTGGAAATCGACGAATCAATAGTGCCGCTGACCGGGCCGGTTAACGTCTGACTGGGCCCTAGCGTAGTATCGGCAGTCGCGGTTGGATTATAAATATTCGGTGCACCAAGCGCGGGTTTAGCCAGTATCGCGCCATTGGTGGGTAATGACGCGCTACCAGCAACAGCAGACCCACCTGCAATCTTCAGCAAACCGGAAGTCGCTGCCGTCAGATTAAGGGTATTCGTGATGGTCTGGCCGCTTACCGTTAACCCGCTTCCGGTTTTTTCCGGCACGGTTACCACAGTACTCCCGGTCGTTGGGCTAAACGTTGCCGCATGGTTATGCAAAGGCAGCGGCACCGCAAAATCGACTGTTGGCGCACCGATTTTCTGCCCGAGGTTCACTGTCGCTAACCCCAATCCAGAACCGGTCCCGACAACAGAACGACCTCGCAGATCGGGTATCCCAAAGGTGGTTGAACCATCGCCACCAAACTTGAAACCCAGCAGAGAGTACAACGCCTGATTAGTATTAATAGGGACAGTCTGGCCGTTAGCCGGAAGCCAACCGCGAGGACAAAAAGACATGGCAAAAGAACACACAGTACCAATGTAGGATTCGCTGTTACAGGCCGCTGCACTTTGGGGTAAAAGAATACTGGCAGCGATAGCGGTAGTGATGGCTGATTTAACAAATAAACGCTGAATATATCTCATACAGATCCCTCCTGGAGGAATAGCTGATTTATTAAGATCAAATGTTATTAATAACCAACCTTATAATTTGGGATGGAACAAAATAATAAGATAACGATGGGGAGCAAAAAACGTGTATGACTCATCAGGAATATAGCTCAGTCAGTAAAATTAACATACATAAAAAAACATTAACTTACGCACATAATTCAAATGAAATAACTTGAAATAAAGCAATATTTTAATTTTTATTTATTATCAAGCGGATAGGGTTTTGTTCCTTCACTGACTTCTGAGATAACAACTATTGGTTTTTTATGGCAAACGTGAATGCGATATATTTCGTAAAATATATCCGTGTAATCTTGTCAAAATCCGCTTTCCCGAATACCCAACGCGGCAATTCGTCGCCATAACGCGCCGAGAATAGATTCCGTTTCCCCTTCCAGTATTACGCTGCCCCGTAACGGCTGTTGCGGCGGCGAGAATTGCCCCTCCTGCAGCGCGAAACGCACACTGTACTGCGCCTGGATGGGTTGAGGATTATGATCCCTGTCGCGACGCACGGCGATCGGGCCGTGGCGATCGGACGCCAGCATCTCTTGCTGTAACCAGGCGGTACCGGTAGGCGCAATATCTTTCAGTTGTACGACAAGGCGGGGATACGCGGGATCATCGGCGATAAAATAGCCTTGCATCCCAACTTTCGCGCGTTTTAGCGTATCGTCGGGTAAATATCCCTGCACTTTTCCGATACCCTGCCCAACCACACGGAGCAATGGCATATCCGGGGTCAGCCAACGGCCTTCCGTCATATCTCGTGCCACATCCCTCACCTGGCCTGCCTGAGGCGCGATGAGAGACAAGCGCTGGCGTTGCGCATCCAATCCCCGATAGCGGGCCAAAGATTCCGCCAGTTGTCGGTCAAGCACCTGGGTTTCGCTGGCGGTTTCCTGACGTCCGGCTCCCCGCTGCCGCTGCTGTTGCAAAATAGCAATTTGCTGACGCTCTATATTGATGCGGTAGTCCAAATCGGACGAGGTGAGATCCAGCAGTTTCTCACCGGCTTGCACCTGCTGGCCGTCAGTGACGTAGAGCGCTTTGACCTGTGCAGGAATAGGGGCATACAGCGCGCTGACGTTTTCTGCTTCCAGCACAGCAGGAATACGGATGCTGCC